>JAHIAM010001234.1:0-63242 GCA_021605205.1 Aegilops longissima | reverse complement strand
CCATGTACCTCCAAGGTAAATATCATTTCAACTCGGGGACCTTAAAATTGCTATCCTAATCTTGATAATCGATCAAACATAAAACTTGATCGAACAAATCAAGAGAACAGCCGAGGAGGAGGTGCCCACTTTCTCCTTTCCTCTTGTCTTCATAATTGTCTCGGCAGTTTAACCAAAATAAAATGACATCAGCGCTTTGGCATTTTGGTGACACTGCATAAAAAATTAACTTATCTCATGAAAGTGAGGTATGTAATCTATAAGCATTAACAGGCAAAAATTTGAAGGTAGTAACAAGTTTCATCGTTGGTATATCGGTGTGCAACAACATTAGAATGCCTTAGCTAAAAATCTTTAATACATCCACAATCAACACTAACCCTGAAATAATCCAAAGGACACTAAATGGCATTGCTTAAATTTATCGGTGGCATTAGACATAGAGCGCATTAGTTAAATGTGGCATCACTTTAGCAGAGCATTGCTTAACTTGACCTGTATGCTATACTAACAGCAAAAAAGTGGCAATAAGAGCATGGGAGGCCCATTCGACATAGGGCTGACCAAGATGATGTACCTCCACCTGACGCAGAGTGGTGAGGGAGGTATGGTTGCCGCAGCAACAAATATCCAGCAGCATATGTGGATTACGCCCCATTTTTGTTCTCTTTAGCCACCTTTTTCCTATGTGAGGACAACAAACCGATCGACCTGGTCATTCTCTATTATGCGTTGTCATGCCTTTCTACCCTTCTTCAACCAAGAGACACGAGACTGCTCCTTAGCTACGGATTTTCCCCTTTCAACCTAGATGCGGGTTCAAGCCTACTCTCTTGGACAAGACAAGATCTCCTTCCTTTCCTTATTCAACCGCATATGGATTAGTCTCGCATGAAGTAGGGTTTCCTTTAATAGTGCAAATTATGGTTTTCGCTCAAGGCAAGCAGAAAGCAGAGGATAGAAAATTGGGAAGATGGTGGAGTGGAAAAGATCCACATGCAACGACGCGGCGATGGGCAATAGAACAAGGCTATGATTCAAAAGAGGTAGCATACCGAGGGTCGGCGGAAGTGGCTTCGCCAGGGTCGCCGCCCTCCGCACCACCTATGGCAGCGAAGCTTGGGGACGGAGGCTATCCCACGCGGCGCTAGGTCCGAGAGGACGGCCTTGTCGCTGCATGGGACTCGCCGACGACGACGAGTGCGCCAACGCTGCACGCCCTTTTTTCCCCGTGGATCTGTGACCACCGTGAGGAGAGAGAGAGGGGCCGCTTTTTAGATCTCGGAGAGAGGGTGGTAGTGTGAGAAGCAAGGGCAGCCCTTGGCAAGAAAGAGCTCAAGCTCCAGCCTATACATCTTTTTATACTACTAGTATCGGAGGTGGAGTAGTGGTAGAGTAGTTTATATTTTCTCTCGGACAAGCATCAGCTAGTCGTGCTTCAAAACCGAATGGCACGCCACTTAAAAAATGAAGGTCGATAACTAATGCGCACCTCGCCAACGGCCAGATCGATTTTGCACGAGAAATTACACACCATGTTTCGCTGACATGTGGTCCCGCTCCAACATATGCTGAGATGACGGCGAGTAGTAGGAGTATTTCCGAACGGACGGTAGGACGGGCGCTTCGGAACCGTGGAAAATCGGCAACCGCCCACCGACTCTTCGCTTTTCCTCTCGATTCGAATCGCTGTCGCACGCTATTCCTCTCCTCCTCCATTTTCCTTAGCCCTTCACCCTTTCTTCTCGCCATTGTTCGATCGTCTTTCCATGGAGGAACAGGCCGGAAACGACCCCTGCTATTCTTGCCCCGATTTGAAAGATGATGTGGTGGAGGAACTCATTGATCGGTGCGACGTCATCACCTCCGCTAGCATGGCAGGTTCGCTCAAGCCCATTCTCGACTCAACTAATAACATCATTACAAGGAACCCAAGAGTCAAGGAGCGTTTGATATCCCCTATCTTCTTCGTCGGACTCCGATGATCGGGCGCCGCACGACGGAGGCCTCGCCTCTGCAAGTTGATGCCGCTGATAATCATACGATGATGTTAAGATGCCATCGCTGAGGGAAAGGCTTGGGCAAGCAAATTGAGATTGGGTTGTTTACATTGGGTCCAATCATGAGTGGGAACTTGTGAATGTGTACACTCGTGACCGGTTCCACTTCCAAAAATCTCAGCAGATCGCCTGCAGGTTGAGTAAACCGTATTGTACACACGCTCAAATATGATCATGGTGACTGATTCTACGTGAAGATAGCAATTTGTCGAGTTCCCAACCGCTTGGAATTACAACAACTATGAAGTTGTTGCTATCTTCGACAAGCTTGTTGCCGCCCTTGGTGGTTTGACTCGATGGATATTGCTCAAAATCAGTTTTTGTACACGGATGAGTACTATAATGCAATTCAAGACGAGGGCCTTTGTGTTTGCTGCCACCACTGTGGCACTCTTTTTGCATGGGATCCTCTTAGTTTCGACGCTTGTCTTCCACCTAATTATAATTGTTTCATCCACATGCATGCGGGTTAGCAAGTTTCCCTTTACTAATTAACCTTCTTCTTGTGTTTCCAAGGTCCCGTGAACATCCCACCACCTATCTTGAAAATTTTATAACCAAGGGGAGATGACGATGGTGATGATCACGAGCATGAGGACAGCAGCGCCTATATACTTGGCCCGCAACTAATTCGATGGATCACCTCTTCTTGTGTGTATACAGCCCATCGATGATGTTATCGCTAAGGAAGGTGTTAGTCTCCCATGGTCGCACTCTCCGACCTATTCCAACACCCGTGATGGTATTCGATGGATACTAGTGTGCTAGCGCCAACTCCTTCTCCCCGTACAGAATTGATATTCTTGGAGAAAACTGCTCTTCCTTGGACAAACTATCCGATGATGGTGAAAGCCGATCCCCGGCATTATAACTTGTTCATACCTTCGACATTTGGGTGGTTCCCTACCTCGATCGATATAGTTGGCCGCTTCACCGGATGATCAGCCCTCGTGGTCTCCAGATCGACAATGGATGGCCCGGCCCTGAGAATCACTTGTGGTTCAAACAAGCATTTCCAAGGCCGAGGAATGGTTGAGTTGAAGTTCATTTCATTGCTTGTTATTTGTTGTTGGTGAAAACTTTAGTATTTATAATGTATCCCGTGTCGATGTGGTTTGATGACCTGTTGTATGTAATAAAATGATATGCCCTGTATAAAACTTACTAAATTTATGAATGGCTTTCAGTCGCTTCTCCGAGTGAGTGGTGCGACGAGGCAAAAAAATATTTTCCAAATACATAATTGTAATCGCATTGCAACAGGTTATCGGATGAGGCCAATCAACAATAGTAGTACACTATTTGTACTAGCTTCACATGCTTCGGTCCGGGGTGTTTTTACTGTAGCCATATGTTAATGTGTTCGGTATGAAAGCACCTCGAACCTCGATACTAGTACTATATAGTAGGAGGTAGGAGTAGTAGGGTGGCATGGGCCGTACAAGCATTCACGCCCGTGAGTACAGCACGCCACCACCACGACATCCATCTGACACCATATTATTTCTTGGAGTCCGTGCTAGAGCAATCTCTTCAACCTCGCTGCTTTCTTAATTCAGCCATCGCCGGAAGGCGAGGTGGGGTTTGCCGATAGTCGGTTTCTTAATGGTCCCACTTGTAAGGCCAACCAACGACGACCCCAACGGACCTCCATTTTGCATTAACTCCAAGATAATTTTGACTAGAAAAGCAAGACCAAAGAAAACAAGAACCACAAAATACATTTACTACTCCCGTAAGTTGGATTAGTGCCTTTCGATGCATTCATTGTTGATCTCATGGAGGCTCGATCTTATGCGGCTTTTTCTTCTTCGAAAGAAGTAGACGTTGCTTCCTCGATCTAGTCTCATGTCTAGCCTCTATTCTAGTAGGAGTATCAACAAGTGCACTAATCTCATCTCTAGCCTCGTTAGCTAAAAGTGATAGAACATCTACTAAATCGCCTATCAATATATGGATGTACTCTTCTTCCCAATACAAAACGAGGTGGAGTAGTGGTAGAGTAGTTTATATTTTCTCCGTGACAAGCATCGCTTAGTCGTGCTTCAAAACTGAATGGCACGCCACTAAAAAATGAAGGTCGATAATAATGCGCCACCTGGCCAAGGATCAGATTTTGCACGAGAAATTACACACCATGTTTCGCTGACATGTGGTCCTGCTCCAACATATCGTTGAGATGACGGCGGTAGTAGGGAGTATTTCCGAACGGACGTAGGACGGGCGCTTTCGTGAACTGCGGAAAATCGGCAACCGCCCATCGACTTCGCTTTTCCTCTCGATTCGAATCTGCTGTCAGACGCTTCTCTCCTCCATTTTCCTTAGCCCTTCAACCCTTTCTTCTCGCCATTGTTCGATCGCTTTCCATGGAGGGAACAGGTCGAAACGACCCCGTTATTCTTGCCCCGATTTGAAAGATGATGTGGTGGAGGAACTCATTGATCGGCATGACGTCATCACCTCCTGCTAGCATGGCAGGTTCGCTCAAGCCCATTCTCGACTCAACTAATAACATCATTACAAGGAACCCAAGAGTCAAGGAGCGGTTTGATATCCCCTATCTTCTTCGCTGTGACTTCGATGATCGGCGCGCCGGTGACGACGAGGCTCCTCTGGCAAGTTGATGATGCTGATAATCATAATGATGATGTTAAGATGCCATCGCTGAGGGAAAGGCTTGGGCAAAGTAAATTGAGATTGGGTTGTTTATTGGGTCCAATCATGAGGGAACTTGTGAATGTGTACACTGTGACCGGGTTCCACTTCCAAAAATCTCAAGCAGATCGCCTGTGAGGTTGAGTAAACCGGATTGTACATAACGCTCAAATATGATCATGGGACTGATTCTACGTGAAGATAGCAATTTGTCGAGTTCCCATCCGCTTGGAATTACAACAACTATGAAGTTGTTGCTATCTTCACAAGCTTGTCATTCTTGTGGTTTGACTCATGGATATTGCTCAAAATCAGTTTTGTACACGGATGAGTACTATAATGCAATTCAAAGACGAGGGTCTTGTGTTTGCTGCCACCACTGTGGCACTCTTTTGCATGGGATCCTCTAGTTTCAGACGCTTTGTTCCATACCACATATTATAATTGTTTCATCCACATGCATGCGGTTAGCAAGTTTCCTTTACTAATTAACCTTCTTCTTGTGTTTCCAAGGTCCCGTGGAACATCCCACCACCTATACTTGAAAATTTTATAACCAAGGGGAGATGACGATGGTGATGATCACGAGCATGAGGACGAGCAGCGCCATATACTGTGGCGCTCCGCAACTAATCTGATGGATCACCTCTTCTTGTGTGTATACAGCCCATCGATGATGTTATCGCTAAGGAAGTGTGTAGTCTCCCATGGTCGCACTCTCCGACCTATTCCAACACCCGCTGGATGGTATTCGGATGGATACTAGTGTGCTAGCGCCAACCTTCTCCCCTGCATGAATTGATATTCTTGGAGAAAACTCGCTCTTCCTTGGACAAAACTATCCGATGATGGTGAAATCCAACTCGGCATGCATAACCGTGTCTATACCTCTACATTTGGGTGGTTCCTCACCTCGGATCGATATAGTTACCGCCTCACCGATGATCAGTCCCGGTGGTCTCAGATCGACAATGGATGGCCCGTCCCAGTAGAATCACTGTGGTTCAAGCTGCTTTCCAAGGCCGAGGAATGGTTGAGTTGAAGTTCATTTCATTGCTTGTTATTTGTTGTGTGGTGAAAACTTTAGTATTTATAATGTATCCTCGCTGTCGATGTGGGTTGATGACCTGTTGTAATAATAAAATGATATGCCTTATATAAACTTACTAAATTTATGAATGGCTTTTGAGTCGCTTCTCCGAGTGAGTGGTGCATTTATAAAAAAATATTTTCCAAATACATAATTGTACGCATTGCAACAGGTTATCGATGAGGCCAATCAACAATAGTAGTACACTATTTGTACTAGCTTCACATGCTTCAAGGTCAAGGGTGTTTTTATCAGAGCCATATGTTAATGTGTTCGTTGTACGTAATTAGCACCTCAATCTCGATACTAGTACTATATAGTAGAGTAAGTAGTAGGAGTAGTAGGGTGGCATGGGCCGTAACAAGCATTCACGCCCGTGAGTACGGCACACGCCACCACTACGACATCCATCTCGACACCATATTATTTCTTGAGTCTGTATAGAGCAATCTCTTCAACCTCGCTGCTTTCTAATCTCAGCCATCGCTACGGCGGCGAGGTGGGGGTTTGCCGATAGTCGGTTTCTTAATCATGGTCCCACTTGTAAGGCCAACTCCAACGCATTTACCCCAAACGGACCTCCATTTTGCACTAACTCCAATGATAATTTTGACTAGAAAAGCAAGACCAAAGAAAACAAGAACCACAATAATACATTTCACTACTCCCTGAAGTTGGATTAGTGCCTTCGATGCATTCATTGTTGATTCATGGAGGCTCGATCTTATGCGGCTTTTTCTTCGAGTGTAGAAGTAGACTGTTTCCTCGATCTAGTCTCATGTCTAGCCTCTATTCTAGTAGGAGTATCAACAAGTGCACTAATCTCATCTCTAGCCTGCTAGCTAAAAGTGATAGAACATCTACTAAATTGCCTATCATATATATGGATGTACTCTTCTTCCCAATACAAAACTTGCATCCATTCTATTCTCTGCTGTAACAATACATGCCTTCTATTTGTCAAAATATATATGTATCTAGACATGTTTTAGTATATAGGTACATCCATTTTTGGACAAATGGAAGTCAAGTATTTTGGAACGGAGGGAGCACATAACAAATTTTTTAAGTTAGCACAACTAGTCTAATCCGAGAGCAACCAAGATTTGGCCGGTTCTTCCTCCTCACACACGGGACATCAAAGATCAGTGTCGCGGTCATGAAAGAAAATAGAGTGGTAGTTGAAGCCACGAGATGTGCATCTGGGTTAAATCAGAATAGAATCTTACTACTTGAGTAACTCCAAAAGCGCCACCAAGATCTTTATTGATTTGTTTTTCATCACCAAAGACGCCGAGGTGAAAGATGTGTGTTCAAGGGTCCGCTTATGCTTTCACCACATGTGGGACCGCATGTGAGCAACAGACGATGGGATCTGCCACCGCTATCGGGCCGAGAAGAGATAGAGGAGGGCTGAGCATGGACGCAGGAAATTTGTTCTACGCACTCGATATAGGCTCGATATAGTGGGGTGGCATGGGCCATAACTAGCATTCACGCCTAGCAAGACGGCACACGCCAACCACACGAGTCCCATCCGACACCAATTTTCTTGGAGTCCGTATAGCACCCATCTCTTCTCTCCTCCTATTTTCTCACCATCGCGCGGTGGGCAGGGTGGGGTTTCGATAGTCGGTTTGCTCAATCGCGTCCCACTTGTAAGTGAAAATGCAACACCGCACGATTCTCGCTGAGCGGGCGTTGGACCAACCGTGGGTGCGGCGCGTAACACGCAGGCTTTTTCCTTTGAACTCAGAATTTGTAATTTGGTTCTGCTTCCATGGAGCCACCGATAGATAGAAAATAACGATTTTGCCTAGAGTAATGAGAAGTTTGGTTCTGCTCGCTCATGCATGGAGTACGACAAAATTATGAAGTTGATGCGAAGGTAAGATAATTACTGTAGTATCATATACTACCATGGATTTGACGGAAAGATAAAATGCATACGGATCCATCAACATCATCCTCACGCCTTAGTGCGCCGGGTCACCAACCGACGTGAGGAGCATGCCATAAGTAGCTCAACGCTGCTTCCAATAAAGGTTGCCCGTTGCCTCAGGGTCCAGAAGGCCAGCGCCCTATCGCCCTCCTTCTGCATGTAGTAGTCCTTGTGGACGATTTGCGCAGAGACGCGGTGATTATGTCGATGGTGTCTTGTCAGCGCCAGCGCTGCGGCGCGAAGCGTGACTCCGAGGTGGACACCGCCGCGACGGCGGGCAATGGGCAGGCCACTAGGCGTCAAGAGGTTGTCACCATAGTGGCCGTTGAGGGTGGCAGGCATCGCAGAGTTCGGGCGCCACGGCTGGAGGCATACCAAAGTCGCTCGCGAGCTTCGACGACGTGAACTTGTCGAGGAAACCGGCGAGGACCTCGCCGAACAAGGAGACGGTTGTCATCTAAGCGCCCTCACTCCGGCGGCCTCAAGCAATACTACCGGAGACGCTCCGTGCCGGGCCGCGATGCATGGACCATCCGCATACTGGCCGATGCTCGCGCCATCGCCTCCATGGGTCTAGCTTAGCTTTAGTCAACTGATCTTGCGATTCGAGTGATCACTTTGCCCTTGGTTAGCGAAATGAGGTGCGTAGGATTTCATACTACCTCGCCCTTCATCGCACCCGCCTTTGTCGTATGATAGGTGGCCAGCCACCCCTCGGGCCCACGTGTCATTCACCCAAAGGCAGTTGTCAGAAGTCAATGAAGCTGGCCCTCCGTGCTGCAAAGTATAGTCATCTCACCGACCTCTAGTTGGGGCCAAACGAGAGAAGTTTGATGTTTCGGTTTATTGGTCCCTTTGCATTTTGGCGCCAAGTTTTGACCTTTGATTTAACTAATAAAATGTTAATGCATGTAAACAAAAATGTTGTGTAAGTCACCTTACGAAACCAAATAATCCCAAAACACTTAGGCACGGTGCATTAACTCCTCCTTGTTTCTTATTTCGTGACATATCAACCAATGAGAGATGTGGCCGTGCATGCTTTCAATGACTTGAGACTACCAAACATGACATGCAAGTGTTTAGTTCATTGCATGTAATCCTATTAGTACTCTAGTTAGCAAAAAACATTAAGTTCTCTCGATAGGAATAAAACACCATGTATTTATTTATAGAGGGAGTAGTACATTTTTGTGACATGCATTACTAGATATTGCTAGTCAAATACTAAAATCCAGATGGACGTGGTAGTACTCCTAAATCCAGATGTGGTGCTACTAGTACTAGTAGTAGTACTACTAATGTAGTAGTAGGAGTACTAGCATTGTACTACCCGCTGGTCAAATTATTACGTGCTGCTCCTCAGGAAGTGACAAGACCTCGCACCGAGATGACACTGAGTATAGGCGCCGTGTTCGATACCATAGTCAGCCTCACCACCGCAATACTATCATCATGGTTGTAGAGCTAGCCTGCTACAACTAGCCCTGCTCGACATAATTTGTTAGATGCTCGCAGCATCATACGAACACCAAGATTGGGGTGGATATCAGAAGGCCATCGCGCCAGATTTTTCCACGGCCTTCTAGATGTGGTGGGGAGGAGATAAGGCTGATTGTGAGAGACAAGGAGTTGTTTGTAAATAGGGAACAAGTGCGGCATCTTTTGCAAAATGGAGAAGCTTGTTTGTATGCATCAGATCTAGATCCGACGGCTATTGGTGAAAGATGGGAGGCACAACATCATCACCAACTCAGACCTGTTTGATTCGCAGGATTTTGAAAACGCAGGAATAGGACACGCAATATTACAAGTTTCAAACTGATATTACAAATGTTAGGAGTAATGTGCACTACGAAGAGGGAATTACTAGGAAGTTTACGTAAGAACTTTCACATTTTAGGTGGATGCAGATTATCGCATAAACTAAAATCCACCGCCCGACAAGTCACTAATGGGCAAATAAGTTTTCGAGTCTCCGCCACTTGATGTTTCAAAACAAATTCAGCTTCATGAGACTTTGTCATTTAGGCTTAGACGCTATGTGATCAGACGCCATTCATTGTTGCGCCAGAACGCCAAACCTCATTACCTTGAGCACACTTGCCTCTAGAACAAAGAACTCCGCCAATTTAATCTCAGATGTGCCTTGTAGTCGATCAAATCAATTTCTGAAGATGGAGATCAAGGCATTCATGAGATTGTTATAGTGACATTTTTCACTTTCGGTCTTTTTTATCTCGCAAAAGAAGAGAACATATTAGAGCAGCTGGCCATAAGATTGCTGTGTCATCAAGAGGTACCAATATCATCTTTCACACGATAGGGTTGGCTAGGATATTTTCATCTCTCTCTCTCTCTCTCTCTCTCTCTCTCTTCTGCTTCCTCTCATTTAACTAGGAGCACGTGAAGAGCTTGGGCATTTGTTGCCTTCCACTATGTGGCCGATGCCATATTTCGCAAAAAGTATGCCACATAATACGATCGATGTCAAATCAAAAGATTTTGGCACGCCTCTCGATGTGAGAGAGTTGGCACCGCTGGCACATGCATCCACATGTATAAACAAATCAATCAAACCAACTACACCAGCCTCTCACTCCCAAACAAGTGTTTTATTGCCTCGCTCTCTCTCTCTCTCTCTCCCATGCAGTGTTTTTTCATTGAGTGAGTTAATTTGGCACCGAGCAAAGTAGGTGATCCAGATTGGGGCACCAGTGTGAATGGAGGGGCATCGATGCCAAATGCATCACAAGTGAATTTGGCACATGTTTTGGCCTACATAGCCCAATTTTGTATTTTTCCTCAAAATTCTTGTCTTAAATTTGTCTAAATACGGATGTATCTAGTTACATTTTAGTGTTAGATACATCCGTATTAAACAAATGTAAGACAAGAATTTTGGGACGAGGAATACTATCAATTTAGTATAAAATTTTGACCATAGATTTACTCTAAGAAAATGCCAATGCATGTCACTAAAAATTACACCATTTGAAATTATGTTCAAATAAGAATCCAATATAGTTCTTAGTGACATGCATTAACATTTTGTCGCTAAATCTATGGTCAAATTTTGATACTACAAAATTGGAAGAGTAAACCAGACGGAGGTAGTACTTGCTCTTAGGGTAACCATAGAGTTATCGAGTTCTGTTACTTTCCACTATGACTAGCCTAGGCTACTATAGTAGTACAACATAAAACGATGCAGTGATCACGAGAGAAAAAATACTAAAACACATTTCGTGCAAAGGCGAGATGGTTTTGAACACTATTTGTCATCGTAATTTGGGAAAATTAAAAAATTGAGCTACGCCAGGATTACCGCTACTTATAGGAAAGAAGTTTCACCGATGAGTAGCTTCTCCGCACGAAAGCATGTAAGGAATCCAACAACTTGATCCAGATTGGGGCCGATAGATTTTAGTGCTAAGATCTTCACTACGTGCATGGACCTGGTCAAGCTTAGGGAATCATTTTCGAAGACGGTCAGAATACATCAAGAAGAAATTTAAAATGTGAATTTCAAGAAGACGGAGAAGAAGATGAGTGTTGTACCGAACGATTATGATCCAATAAAGAGTTCGAGAATTTATGCACGAGTACACAACGCATTGCCAATTTCCTGCCACAATGACCTCGATTTTTGTTGACCTTCTAGATCCGACATAAGCAATCTCTCAAGGAAAGGCGATTCTCAATGACCATAACGTGGAACGGTTGAGTGATCTCTTCCAATTGATGTCTCCATAGCGTTTTCGATATGGTAGACAAGGCTCAAAGAGGTCGAGCTACTTGAGTTGAGGGAGAGAAGGGCAAAGCGGTATTAACTGGGAAGATAGCAGAGCTGAAGTCAAGGCGTTAGCTGCTATGGAAGTGAATGACGCGGCAGAGAGCGACATCACCAAATCAAAGCCAGCTCGAGCTGATCTAGGGCGGGGATAAGAACCACTTCGAACTTGTTGACCTTGTTGGTACCGAACATGCGGATGTCAAGGCGCCCGGCTGGCCCAGGTGCGGCGAAAGGATCTTGAGACGGCGCTTGCAATCCCCGCAGCAGGTATCGCCGGACGGTGAGGTTGAGGGGACGAGGCGCAGAGGGCGCCACCCACCGGAGAGCAGGGCGGTCCGCATGGCAGACGTGGGGAGGAGGCCATGATGACGAGCAGCATGTCGTCGATGTCATTGATGAAGTCAGTGCTCACGGATGCGGTTTGGCTCGAGCCGCCCGCTTGTTGGCTGCCCGCCATTCATCTCAACCGGCACGCACCGTACACGCGTGTGCCGTGTGTGTTGTGTGCTGGTGTGCGAAAGGCCCTTCCGTGCATGCCGCCGCCAGCGGTGAATTGTGCGCAAAAGGCCCTTCGCGCAAGAAGTTTGTCCTCACGCGCCTCAATTTACTAGCGCATGGGTGCTACCTTTAGTGGTTTCAACTTTGTTTACTTCACCGCGGTCGATGGGGCTCTAGTTTATTTTCACCCACCGCCACATGGGCCAGCACACGAAGATATGTAACACGAAGTGACAAGGCAGCATGTGGATTGGTTGACCGTCAACTAAACAATATACGGAGCTATACCGACAAGAGCGATAATCTTCAAGATAGAGAGTTCGAGGAGAGGGGAGGCCCAGAGAGATAGGAGAGAGAGAGAGAAAGAGCTACTCCTCCGCTCGATAATGTAGTTCCAACATTTTTTAAGTCAAACTTTGAAACTTTGACCAAGTTTATAAAGAAATTACTTATATCTACAATACCAAAGATAAATGATAGTATGAAGTAAGTACATGTTGTGATGAATCTAATGATCGCTCAGATGTAAATGTTTTTCTCCATATACCTGGTCAAACTTTTCTGAGGTTTGACTTTTCAAAACATCCATATGCTTATGGACGTGATGAGTCCCTAACTGAGAGAGAGAGAGAGAGAGAGAGAGAGAGAGAGTGAAAAGTGTGGGCGTGAAAGAGACATGGATAACACACGATAAAAGTAGAGAAAAGCATGCGTGTCTTATGCAAACATATCACACATGCATCTTCGACAACGGAGGCAAGGTGAGGAGATAGTGTGGTTGTTTGGAACTGAGAGAGCAAGACCCTAGCACGTGGCCAAGAGGGGTCTGAAACAAGGGAGAGGTCGAGAGACATACGAGAAAATGCATGGGGAGGAGAGAGTGTATGTTTGTCATAGAGATCCCCGAGATCGATGGGACTACATGGGTGGGAGATCGAGTGACAAGGTGTGTGCGCTGAGAAGATGCCCCGAGAGATATCGAGATAGACGATGGATGGAAGGAGACAATACGTGTGTTCCTCGATGGCTAGTAAGAGATAATCATACTTAGGAGGGGGGGAGTGCTTGCGCCTATGATGGAATGAGGGATTATGGTACTTAGGGGGTGCGTGTCACATGGAGAGAGAACAAGGGCGGAGAGTGTTGGATGGGTCTATATGTATATGAAGCGAGACATGTGTGTGAACCAGTGAGATATAAGGCCGCTTGTCTGCGCCCGGCATCTTTTGCCCGGGCTGGGGTTGTGGTGGATTTCATGCACGCTTGTTTGGTTGCTACCTGCGGAAAAAAGAAAGCCTGGCCGGGGTTCCTTGCACTTTAATTAGCCTCGCTGAACTCCGACACTACAAGCAACTGCCCAGCGCATCGATTTCAACGTCCGCCGCGTTCGGTCGTGGCGGCCACGAGGCTAACAGCAACATGGATGGATATTAGCATTAAATAATTGATGCATGGATTGATTGATGGGACGTTGATGCTTGTTCGCCTCGCATGAACCAAACGCTTCAAGACTCACACAAGCTCGCCAGCAGAAATATTTTACATCTCACGCCCACACCAGCAAGACCGCCATCAAGGCATGAGGGTCGTGTCACAACCAAACTGACCAATAAAGTTTGAGAGAGATTGAGGAGCCCCGATAAGGCTGAGTGGTGCCGATAGCTGAGAGGGGAAAGAGATATTCCATCCGCCGATAATGCAAAGGCATGTTAATTTTTAGAAGTCAAACTTTGGAAACTTTGATCAGGTTTACGCAATGTTATTTATATCTACAATACCAAAGATACATCATACAAAACTACATCTCATGGTGAATCTAATGGTATATGTTTGCAGACTAGATGTACTTTTTCTCCACGCATATGGTCAAACTTTGTGATGTTTGAATTTTCAATAAACTATATATGGATTCCAGGAGAGTGCCTCACGAGATGCATCAAGTGTGTGAAGGAGAATGAGTAAGTGCAAAAAGAGTATGTGTGTGAAAGAGAAAGTGACAACAAACGATAAATTAGAGAGAGGTGTTTTTTCGCTTTATAAACATATCATGCATGCATCTCGAGATGGAAAAGCGAGGTGAGGAGATACACGAAGATAGCTAGTGTGTGATTGTTTGCAACGGAGAGAGACACCCCCGCAGCACATGTCCAATAGAGGTCCGCCAACAAGGAAAAAGGTCGAGAGGGACACATGGATGGCATGGACGATGGGGAGGGAGAGAGGTGTGTTTGTGATAGAGAGATCCCTCAGATCGTGAGGGGACTATATGGGTGGGAGATCGAGGGAGGCGTGCGATAGAAAGATGCCCCAGAGAAATTGAGATAGACCATGCACATGTTTGTGATGGAGACTAAGATTAGCTAGTCATATACATATAGGGGACTGCGGTGCCTACAATTGAGTGAGAGACCATCATACTTGGCTAGCTGGGCATGAGATTGTGTGTGTGTGCATGTGAGATGGAGAGAGAACGGGGAGAGAGATAGAGTTTTAGATGGGCCTATCGAAAAGTAGTGAGATATGCATGTGTATGTGTGACCTGTGGATGGAGAGTTTGAGAGAGGGGGAAGAGCCCGAGACGACATAGTGGTGCGTGAGAGAGTTACGGGCAAAGAGCCAAGGAATTTGTGTATGTGACGATGAGTGCACCCAAGATATCTAGCTTGACTAGCTAGAGTATCATACATAGTGTGCGAGAGAGACCTATAGATGGTGTATATGCATGCTAACTAGAAACACCCCACACACACACACACAGAAGAGAGAGAGAGATGAGAGAGAAAGGGAGAGGGACCAACAAGGTTTTTTGTTTGAAATGCGTATATATAATTGAAGATTGTCGGAGAGAGAGAGAGAGAGAGAGAGAGAACAGAGTCCGGGAGAGGGTAGGTCACGCTTATGCATCAAGGACTAATATAAACCATGTTTCGATATAAACTTGCATTCAAATATTTAAATTGGAGAACATGTTGTCTCGTAATCCACACATGAACGGATATATGCATATCAAACAAGTTCATTAATTTGACTTCCAACATGTTCATGGAGTACTATAATACTGCATAACATGCTACTGATTGAGGTGTTCAATTTTGATTTAGTTCACTATTTTGACATACCGAACGAGCTATTTCATTGAATCGAGATATTTCATTTTGGGTTTGATTCGCATTTTTGAGTGGGTCAACTATTTGTCATATAGTAAATCGCTAGCAACGAGCATGTAAAACACATTACTCCCGAGCATCATCTTCCATCTAAAAAGAAGTGGCAAGCTAATATTTCAAAATTTGATTCGAATCGACTTGGTAAGGTAGACGCGGATGGTCGTTCTCCCAAAATTTGAACGAACCGTTAAACATCCTCTCTCGCTTCGTGGAATTCGCCGAGCAAATAAATGGGAGACGCGAATTACCGCCCCATGTGGGACACACATCAATTGGCCTGCTCTACATCGAGGGTAGGTTCGTAACTCATCCAAGCGCTTTCTCCTCGGCGAAATGACATGTGCCGAATAATTCATAAACCATGGTCGGCAAACACGCCTCGCCGCCTCAAATAGCTCGCAGACCACTATTTCAAAACACGCCTAAAATCGCCGCGCCCACTATAGTTCAAAACACGCCTCCGCCTCAAATCGACTCCGCCACTATTTGGGGAGAAGCAGTTACTCTACTATCCCGACCTCATTACACGCACTCCAAGCCGGTAGTTTAGGCAAGGGTAGAACTCAGAATTCCCTCACATTTCGCATACAAATGCGCTCGTAAGACATGGTTCCACTCCTCCCAAATTCCTCTCCCGCCCCCATTCATACCTGTGGGCGCCTAAATCACCCTGAAGCTCCCCTTCCCGAGCCGCGGAAACCTCACCCCCCTCCATGCCGAGACGGCGTCCATTTGTTGCCGCGCACTGGCCGCAGTTTCATTCGCGCTGTCGGTGCCGCCACGGCCGTGGTGAACCATACCGAGCCGATTCACCGCCAGTTGTTCACGGGCGCGAGCAGCTCCAACTTCGATCCGCCAGAGTCCCGGCGCTGCTTCCGTAGCAGTCGACCGTCAGCGACATCGCTTTTCCTCGCCGCCGTCGCCACCGCAACCACGCCGCTCACCGACCGGCAATGGACCGCCTACTTCACCATGCCGCCAGATAGGTCGCTCCCTCATCTCAAATCACTTTATTTAGGCGCCGCTTGTCTGAATTTTTATTCGGGCCAATCGATTCCCAATGGGAAGCAAGACCTCGAGGCGGCGGAGCTCCTAGGCTGCGGCTGGCGGTGTCTAACGAAGGGTGCGGGACGCAAGTTCGCCATGAATCAGCCCTTAGATGGCTATCTTTAGAGTTGCGGGTTGAAGGCATCGCCGCCACGGATCTGGATGACGGGAGTTTTGTGGATTGGCCCGGCGAACGTGCGACAAAGGCGGTATGGAGCGGTTTTGGCCGGGCCACGGACACGGAGGCAGGTTGATCGCACTGGTCATCGCTCTTCGGGAAGATTCTCAATGTGTCACCGGAGGCACAAGACGCCATCAAGCCATCCGCGAGATCGGACAGTACCAAAATAAAATAAAACGAGTGACCCAATTTAGTCTTCAACAATGACGTGACCACTCGCATTTTGTTGTTGATCTCTAGTGTATTTCCTCGATCAAAGAGATATGTCGTTTTAACATTATGTGTTATCCGTGATTCGCACACACCGCCTTCCGACTAACCGCAATGCTCCAACAAGGAAGCATACACCGTAGGAGCTATAGTCCCCACTCAACAGCCTCACATCGAATGCGCTGCGTTCGCTGGACAGCCACAACAACCTAGGCCATCGACAAGTCAGCACATGATGCTCACTCCTATGGATGGCAGCCAGATAGGTTGTACCTCATCTTACTTGTGTGCAACATTTATGGCTTTGTTATTCATCTAAGCATGGAAAATAGATCATCACATTTCACCGTGATATTCATGCTGATTCTTTACGGTCTTGTTCAGAGTTCACACTGTTCCATAGTTCAGCTAAGATACTTGTTCTTTAGGTAACGTTGTTCCATAGTTATCATCCATCAGCCAATGCTATCCCACCAGCTGGTGATTATAGTATTATACCACTTCTAGTATTACCTATGTTGTTCTTCACTTTGTGTGCCATGTAGTTATTCTCGAGTACAAACGATACATATTCTAGAGCTTTCATCCTGTTCTCCTTTAGTTTATGAGACCTGTTGCTGGTAGTTAACCCCACTCCTACTATTTATGTCGCCTCCTACAGCACTCATTACATAAATCTAACTACTAGTTGTCTTCCATGCATGTCGATATAATTGCACATATCCACAAGAACCTCACTAGAGCAATGTAAAGGCCAATAAACTTGATGTTAATGATACCCAATATGATGGAACATGTAAAGGTAGTTCTTAAGACTTGCAGAAGATGATGAATCCACTTCACCCCACAAGGTCCTTGCTCTAACTTGGCCTGTGATATGGGTACAACATGCATATAATGTCCCGGAGTGTATCTACTCGCTGTAATGCCATGTGCTTAGCATGCTAATCATGCATGTTGTCATGCCACCCTGTTTTTCAAAGACTCTATTCCATTCATAATAACATGTTTTCAAATTCAAGTAACGTCATTCCACTATCGCAATGCCATCCGCTTAATTTGACATCATGCTTCAATATCTTATGCATTGTTATTCATCAAGATGTACTATCCTGTCTTTGAAGCAATATGCCCTAGAGGCAATAATAGTTTATTTATTTCCTCATATCATGATAAATGTTTATTATTCATGCTATAATTGTATTAACTGAAACATGATACATGTGTGAATACATAGACAAACTTAAAGTCACTAGTATGCCTCTACTTGACTAGCTCTTATTAATAAAAATGGTTATGTTTCCTAACCATAGACATGTGTTGTCATTTGATTACAGGATTACATCATTAGAGAATGATGTGATTGACTTGACCCATTCCGTTAGCTTTTAGCACTTGATCGCTTAGTATGTTGCTATTGCTTTCATGACTTTACAAGTTCCTATAACTATGAGATTATGCAACTCCCGCTTGTCGGAGGAACACTTTGTGTGCTACCAAACGCCACAACGTGAACTGGGTGATTATAAAGGAGCCCTACAGTGTCACCAAAGGTACATGTTGAGTTGGCATATTTTGAGATTAGGTTTTGTCACCCGTTGTTGGAGAGGTATCTTCGGCTAGCTCCGGTAATGCACATCACTATAAGCCTTGCAAGCAATGTAGCTAATGAGTTAGTTATAGAATGATGCATTACGAACTAGTAAAGAGACTTGCCGAATTTAAATTGAACTATTGGATACCGATGATCGAATTCCGCAAGTAACATACCGATGACAAAGGGAACAACGATGTTGTTATGCGGTTTGACCGATAAAGATCTTCAGAATATGTAGGAGCCAATATGAGCATCCAGTTCTGGTTATTGATTGGAAACAGTTCTAGGTCATAGTTCTCGAACTCGTGAGGGTCCGTACGCTTAAGGTTTGATGATGTTATATTATGAGTTTATGAGTTTTGATGTACCAAGTTTGTTCGAGTCTCGAATGTGATTACGTACATAACAAGGAATCTCGAAATGGTCAAGACATGAAGATTGAAATATTGGACGACTATATTCTTGACACCGGAATGGTTCCGGAGTTATTGATAGCCGAGTACCGGGGTTACTGAACCCCGGAGGTTAATGGGCCTCATGGGTGGAGGAACAGAGAGGCGGCCAAGGGCGCGCCCGCCTCCCAAGTCCGACTGACATGGGGCGGGCGCCTTTCCTCCTTCCCTCTCGCTCCTACCTAACAGGAGGGAGGAGTCCTACCCCGGGAGTAGGACTCCCGGGCGCGCCCTCCCGGCCGGCCGCAACTCCCCCTTGCCTTTTATATACGGGGGCACCCAGAGACACAACAATTGATCCTGAGATCTCTAGCCTGCAGCGGTGCCCCTCCACCATAGTTCTCCTCGATAATATTGTAGCGGTGCTTAGTGAAGCCCTCGCGACGGTAGAACATCAAGATCGCCACCACGCCGCTGCGGTTGACGAACTCATCCCCGACACTTTGGCCGGATCGGAGTCCGGGATCGCCATCGAGCTGAACGCAGTGCTAAACCTGAGGTGCCGTAGTTTCGGTGCTTGATCGGTCGGGCCGAAGACGGACGACTACATCAATCATGTTGTTATAACGCCCGCTTCGTCTACGAGGGTACGTGACAACACTCTCCCCTCTCGCTTATGCATCACCATGATCTTGGCGGTGGAATTTTTTGAAATTACTACGCCCCCAATAGTGGTATCGAGCTGGTTTTATGCGAGATGTTATATGCACGAGTAGAACACAAGTGAGTTGTGGGCGATATAAGTCATACCGCTATCAAAGATGTCATATTTTGGTTCGGGCGGTATTGTTGATGAAGCGCCCGGACCGATTATTACGCCAGACGCTTACGCCGAGACCGGTTCTCCGACGTGCTTTGTACGAGGTGGCTAGCGGGTGTCGGGCCCAACTTTAGTTGAACCGGCGCTGCCCGCCCTGGCGGGTTAAACAACACTAACTTGACGAACTATCGTGTGGTTTTGATGCGTAGGTAAGAACGGTTCTTGCAGCCGTAGCAGCCACGTAAAACTTGCAACACCAAAGTAGAGGATGTCTAACTTGTTTTGCAGGCATGTTGTGATGTGATATGGTCAAGACGTGATGCTATATTTTATTGTATGAGATGATCATGTTTTGTAACCAAGTTATCGCAATCGGCAAGAGCCATATGGTTGTCGCTTATTGTATGCAATGCATTTCGTAATGCTTTACTTTATCACTAAGCTGTAGCGATAGTCGAGAAGCATAAGATTGGCGTAGACGACAATGATGCTACAATGGAGATCAAGGTGTTGCAACGGTGACGATGGTGATCACGACGGTGCTTCGAGATGGAGATCACAAGCACAAGATGATGATGGCCATATCATATCACTTATATTGATTGCATGTGATGTTTATCCTTTATGCATCTTATCTTGCTTGATTGACGGTAGCATTTTAAGATGATCTCTCACTAATTATCAAGAAGTGTTCTCCCTAAGTATGCAATCATAAAGTTCTTCGTGGCCGAGACACCACGTGATGATCGGGTGTGATAGGCTCTACGCTCAAATACAATGGTGCAAAACAGTTGCACACGCGAATACTCAGGTTAAACTTGACGAGCCTAGCATATACAGATATGGCCTCGAACACGGAGACCGAAGGTCGCTAACATCATAGTAGATATGATCAACATAGTGATGTTCACCATTGAAACTACTCCATCTCACGATGATCGGACATGGTTTAGTTGATTTGGATCTAGTACCGGAGGTGGAGTAGTGGTAGAGTAGTTTATATTTTCTCCGCGACAGCATCAGTTAGTCGCGCTTCAAAACCGAATGGCACGCCACTAAAAAAATGAAGGTCGATAACTAATGCGGCACCTCGCCAATGTGCCAGATCGAGATTTGCACGAGAAATTACACACCATGTTTCGCTGACATGTGGTCCCGCTCAACATATCGTGAGATGACGCATGGTAGTAGTGGGAGTATTTCCGAACGGACGGTAGGACGGGCGCTTCTTCGTGAACCGTGGAAAACTGGCAACCGCTCAACGACTTCGCCTCGCTTCCTCTCGATTCGAATCGCCGTCGACGCTATTCCTCTCCTCCATTTTCCTTTAGCCCTTCACCCTTTCTTCTCGCCATTGTTCGATCGCGCTTTCTCCATGGCGGGAACAGGCCGGAACGATTCCTGCTTATTTCTGCCCCGATTTGAAAGATGATGTGGTGGAGGAACTCATTGATCGGTGCGACGCCATCACCTCGGCTAGCATGGCGGTGTTCGTTTCAAGCCCATTCTCGACTCAACTAATAACATCATTACAAGGAACCCAAGAGTCAAGGAGCGGTTTGATATCCCTATCTTCTTTCTGCCGTGACCTCGATGATCCGCGCCGGGCACGACGGAGGCCTCGGCTTGCGTGTTGATGCCGCTTGATAATCATACGAATGATGTTAAGATGCCATCAAGTTGAGGGAAAGGCTTAAGCAAGCTAAATTGAGATTGGGTTGTTTACATTGGGTCCAATCGCAAAGTGGGAACTTGTGAATGTGTACACTGTGACCGGGTTCCACTTCCAAAAATCTCAAGCAGACTGCCTAGAGGTTGAGTAAACCGGTATTGTACACACGCTCAAATATGATCATGGTGACTGTATTCTTACAGAAGATAGCAATTTGTCGAAGTTCCCATCCGCTTGGAATTACAACAACTATGAAGTTGTTGCTATCTTCGACAAGCTTGTTGCCGCCCTTGGTGGTTTGACTCGATGGATATTGCTCAAAAATCAGTTTTGTGCCACCTGAGTACTATAATGCACCCAAGACGAGGGCCTTGTGTTTGCTGCCACCACTGTGGCACTCTTTTGCATGGGATCCTCTTAGTTTCAGTGACGCTTGTCTTACACCATAATTATAATTGTTTCATCCACATGCATGCGGGTTAGCAAGTTTCCCTTTACTAATTAACCTTCTTCTTGTGTTTCCAAGGTCCTCGTGAACATCCCACCACCTATGCTTGGAAAAATTTTATAAACTAAGGGGGAGATGACGATGGTGATGATCACGAAAGCATGAGGACGAAAGCAGCCCTATATACCTGTATGCGCTCTGCAACTAATTCCGATGGATCACCTCTTCTGTGTGTATACAGCCCATCGATGATGTTATCGCTAAGGAAGGTGTAGTCTCCCATGGTCGACTTCTCCGACCTATTCCAACACCCGCTGGATGGTATTCTGGATGGATACTAGTGTGCTAGCGCCTAACTCCTTTCCCCGGCACAGAATTGATATTCTTGGAGAAAACCAGCTCTTCCTTGGACAAACCTATCCGATGATGGTGGTTCCGATCCTCTGCACAAGCAACTGTGTTCTATACTGACATTTGGGTGGTTCCCTACCCTCGGATTATAGAGAGCCGTTTCGCCACCGGATGATCAGTCCATGGTGGTCTCCCAGATCGACAATGGATGGCCCGGCCCTGCAGAATCACTTGTGGTTCAATTCAAGCATTTCCAAGGCTGAGGAATGGTTGAGTTGAAGTTCATTTCGTTGTTGCTTGTTATTTGTTGTATGGTGAAAACTTTAGTATTTATAATGTATCCTCGCGGTCGATGTGGTTTGATGACCTGTTGTATGTAATAAAATGATATGCCCGATAAAACTTACTAAATTTATGAATGGCTTTCGAGTCGCTTCTCCGAGTGAGTGGTGCGACGAGGCAAAAAAATATTTTCCAAATACATAATTGTAATGCATTGCAACAGGTTATCGGATGAGGCCAATCAACAATAGTAGTACACTATTTGTACTAGCTTCACATGCTTCGGTCAGCGGGTGTTTTTACCGTGTAGCTATATGTTAATGTGTTCATTGTACGAATTAGCACCTCGAATCCTCGATACTAGTACTATATAGGTGGAGTAAGTAGTAGGAGTAGTAGGGTGGCATGGGCCTTAATGCTATTCACGCCAGTGAGTACGCACACGCCCACCTTCACGACATCCATCCGACACCATATTATTTCTTGAGTCTCTAAAGCTAGAGCAATCTCTTCAACCTCGCTGCTTCTCTAACTTCAGCCATCGCTAGGAAGGCGAGGTGGGGTTTGTCGATAGTCGGTTTCTTAATCTGCGTCCCACTTGTAAGGCCAAATCCAACGCATTTAACCCCAAGCGGACCTCCATTTTGTAACGAACTCCAATGATAATTTTGACTAGAAAAGCAAGACCAAAGAAAACAAGAACCACAATAATACATTTCACTACTCCCGTAAGTTGGATTAGTGCCTTCTCGATGCATTCATTGTTGATCTGCGGAGGCTCGATCTTGCGCGCTTCTTTCTTCTTCGAGTGTAAAGAAGTAGACGTTGCTTCCTCGTGATCTAGTCTCATGTTCAGCCTCTATTCTAGTAGGAGTATCAACAAGTGCACTAATCTCATCTCTTTCCTTGCGTTAGCTAAAAGTGATAGAACATCTACTAAATCGCGCCTTTATCTATATATGGATGTACTCTTCTTCCCAATACAAAAACTTGCATCCATTCTACTCCCTCCAAGGTACAATACATGCCTTATATTTGTCAAAATATATATGTATCTAGACATGTTTTAGTATATAGGTACATCCATTCTTGGACAATGGAAGTCAAGTATTTTGGAACGGAGGGAGCACACAATAATTTTTTTAAGTTAGCACAACTAGTCTAATCCGAGAGCACAACCGAAGATTTGGCCGGTTCTTCCTCCTTTTGCCTATTAATGCGGGACATCCAAAGATCCAGGTCGTGTCATGAAAGAAAATAGAGTGGTAGTTGAAGCCACGAGATGTGCATCTTGGGTTAAACTGTAATAGAATCTTACTACTCTTGAGTAACTCCAAAAGCGCCACAGAAGATCTTTATTGATTTGTTTTTCATCACCAGACGCCGAGGTGAATGATGTGCAGGTTCGCTGGATCCGCTATGCTTTCACCGACATGGGATCGCATGTGAGCAAACAAAGATGGGATCCGCGCAGTCGCTGGCTGGCTGAGAAGAGAGATAGAGGAGGGCTGAGCATGGACTGCAGGAAATTTGTTCTATACGACTCGATATAGGCTCGATATAGTGGGTGGCATGGGCCATAACTAGCATTCACGCTCTAGCAAGACGGCACACGCCAACCACACGAGTCCCATCCGACACCAATTTTCTTGGAGCACGCTACAGCCATCTCTCTTCTCCTCCTATTTTCTCACCATCGCGCGGTGGGCAGGGTGGGGGTTTGCCGATAGTCGGGTTTTCTCAATCGCGTCCCACTTGTAAGTGAAAAATGCAACACCGCACGATTCCTCGCTTGAGCGGCGGCCGGACCAACCGCAGGGGGTGCGACGCGTAACACGGCAGGTTTCTCCTTTGAACTCGTGAATTTGTACAATTTGGTTCTCGCTCCATGCGAGCGACCGATAGATAGAAAGTAACGATTTTGCCTAGAGTAATGAGAAGTTTGGTTCGCGCCGTTTCATGCATGGAGTATGATTAAAATTATGAAGTTGATGCGAAGGTAAGATAATTACTGTAGTATCATATACTACCACATGGATTTGACTAAAAGATAAAATGCATATCGATTCATCAACATCATCCTCACGCTCTAGTGCGCCGGGTCACCAACCGGCATGTGAGCAGAGCAAGGGCGCATGCGGGCAGCTCAACGTGCTTCCTAACAGCTGGCCCAAGGTTGCCGCTTCATGGCCCAAGAAGCGCTGTGCCGCCCCTATCGTCCCTTCTCTGCATGTAGTAGTCCTTGTGGACGATTTGCGCAGAGACGTGGGTGATTATGTCGATGGTGTCTTGTTGCGCCAGCGCCGTGGCGCGAAGCGTGACTCGAGGTGGACATTTCCGCGATTGGCGGGCAAGGCCGCAGGGCCACTAAAGCGCCGAAGAGGTTGTCACCATAATGGCCGTTGAGGGTGGCGCATCGCAGAGCCCGGGCGCGGCCACTCGAGGCTTACGCTAAAGTCGCTCGCGAGCTTCTTGACGACGGTGAACTTGTCGAGGAAACCGGCGAGGACCTCGCTTAACAAGGAGACGGGTTGTCATCCAAGCCGCCTCACCCGGGCGGCCTGGGCAATACTACCTGAGACGCTCTCGTGTCGGGCCGCAGCCGCATCGGGACCATCCGCATAGCCGGCCGATGCTCGCGCCATCACCTCCATGGGTCTAGCTTAACTTCTAGTCAACTAATCTTGCGATTCTAGTGATCACTCTTGCCCTTGGTTAGCGAGTGTAGGTGTGTAGGATTTACTACTCGCTCCTCATCGCACCTGCCTTTGGTTGTATGATAGGTGGGCCAGCCACCCCCAGGCCCACGGTCATTCACCCAAAGGCAGCTGTCGAAGTCAATGAAGCTGCGCCCCTCCGCAAGGCAAAGATAGTCATCTCACCGACCTCTAGTTGGGGCCAAACGAGAGAAGTTTACGCTATCGTTTATTGGTCCCTTTGCATTTTGGCGCCAAGTTTTGACCTTTGATTTAACTAATAAAATGTTAATGCATGTAAACAAAAATGTTGTGTAAGTCACCTTATTTAAAACCAAATAATCCCAAAACACTTAGGCACGGTGCACTAACTCCCTCCTTGTTTTTATTTCGTGACATATCAACCAATGAGAGATGTGGGCCGTGCATGCTTTCAATGACTTGAGACTACCAAACATGACATGAAGTGTTTAGTTCATTGCATGTAATCCTATTAGTACTCTAGTTAGCAAAAAACATTAAGTTCTCTCACGATAGGAATAAAACACCATGTATTTATTTATAGAGGAGTAGTACATTTTTGTGACATGCATTACTAGATATTGCTAGTCAAATACTAAAATCCAGATGGACGTGGTAGTATTCCTAAATCCAGACGGTGGTGCTACTAGTACTAGTAGTAGTTTTACTAATGTAGTAGTAGGAGTACTAGCATTGTACTACCCGTGGTCAAATTATTACGCTGCTTCCTCACAAAGAAGTGACAAGACCTCGCACCGAAATGACACCTGAGTATAGGCGCCGTGTTCGCATACCATAGTCAGCCTCACCGTCTGCAGTCACTATCATCATGGTTGTAGAGCTAGCCTGCTTACAACTAGCCCTGCTCGACATAATTGCCTGCGCAGATGCCCGGCATTGCACGGAACACCAAGATTGGGGTGGATAGCCCCGCAGCGCCATCGCGCCAGATTTTTCCACGGCCTTCTCGATGTGGTGGGGAGGAGATAAGGCTGATTGTGAGAGACAAGGAGTTGTTTGTAAATAGGGAACAAGTGCGGCATCTTTTGCAAAATGGAGAAGCTTGGTTTGTATGCATCAGATCTAGATCTGACGGCTATTGGTGAAAGATGGGAGGCACAACATCATCACCAACTCAGGACCTGTTTGATTAGTAGGATTTTGAATATGCAGGAATAGGACACGGAAATATTACAAGTTTCAAACTGATATTACAAATGTTAGGAGTAATGCTGCACCTACGAAGAGGGAATTACTAGGAAGTTTACGTAAGAACTTTCACATTTTAGGTGGATGCAGATTATCGCATAAACTAAAATCCACCGCCTCGACAAGTCACTAATGGGCAAATAAGTTTTCGAGTCTCCGCCACTTGATGTTTCGTAAACAAATTCAGCTTCATGAGACTTTGTCATTTAGGCTTAGACGCTTATGGTGATCAGCACGCCATTCATTGTTGCGCCAGAGAACGCCAAACCTCATTACCTTGAGCACACTTGCCTCTAGAACAAAGAACTCCGCCAATTTAATCTCGATGTGCTGCCTCGTAGTCGATCAAATCAATTTCTGTAAGATGAAGATCAAGGCATTCATGAGATTGTTATAGTGCAGACATTTTTCACTTTCGGTCTTTTTTATCCGCAAAGAAGAGAATATATTAGAGCAGCTGGCTGCATAAGATTGTCTGTGTCATCAAGAGGTACCAATATCATTCGCTCATACGATAGGGTTGGCTGGCTAGTGATATTTTTCATCTCTCTCTCTCTCTCTCTCTCTTTCCTCTCATTTAACTAGGAGCACGTGAAGAGCTTGGGCATTTGTTGCCTTCCACTATGTGGCCGATGCCATATTTCGCAAAAGTATGCCACATAATACGTGATCGATGTCAAATCAAATATATTGGCACCGCCTCATGATGTGAGAGAGTTGGCACCGCTTGCACACTGCACTCCACATGTATAAACAAATCAATCAAACCAACTACACCAGCCTCTCACTCTCCCAAACAAGTGTTTTTATTGCCTCGCTCTCTCTCTCTCTCTCTCCCATGCAGTGTTTTTTCATTGAGAGAGTTAATTTGGCACCGAGCAAGGTAGGTGATGCGATTGGGGCACCAGTGAGCAATGGAGGGCATCGATGCCAAATGCATCACAAGTGAATTTGGCACATGTTTTGGCTTACATAGCCCAATTTTGTATTTTTCGTCTCCAAAATTCATGTCTTAAATTTGTCTAAATACGGATGTATCTAGTTACATTTTAGTGTTAGATACATCCGTATGTAAACAAATGTAAGACAAGAATTTTGGGACAGAGGGAATACTACCTCGAATTTAGTATAAAATTTTGACCATAGATTTACCTAAGAAAATGCCAATGCATATCACCAAAAATTACACCATTTGAAATTATGTTCAAATAAGAATCCAACAATATAGTTCTTAGTGACATGCATTAACATTTTGTCAGTTAAATCTATGGTCAAATTTTGATACTACAAAATTGGAAGAGTAAACCAGACGGAGGTAGTACTTGCTCTTAAGGTAACCATAGAGTTACCGAGTAGTCTAAGTTACTTTCCACTATGACTAGCCTAGGCTACTATAGTAGTACAACATAAAAATGATGCAGGTGATCACGAGAGAAAAATACTAAAAACATTTCTTTCGTGCAAAGGCGAGATGCAGTTTTGAACACTACACTTGTCATCGTAATTTGGGAAAATTACGAAAAAATTGAGCTACGCTAGGATTACCGCTTACTTATAGGAAAGAAGTTTCACCGATGAGTAGCTTCTCCGCACGAAAGCATGTAAGGAATCCAACAACTTGATCCAGATTGGGGCCGATAGATTTTAGTGCTAAGATCTTCACTACGCAGCATGGACTGGGTCAAGCTTGTGGGAATCATTTTCGAAGACGGTCGTAAATACATCAAGAAGAAATTTAAAATGTGAATTTCAAGAAGACGGAGAAGAAGATGAGTGTTGTACCGAACGATTATGGATCCAATAAAGAGTTCAGAGAATTTGGCGCATTTAGTACACCAACGCTGTCAATTTCAAGCCACAATGACCCTGATTTTGTTGGACCTTCTAGATCCGATACAAGCAATCTCTCAAGGAAAGGCGATTCTCAATGACCATAATGTGGAACGGTTGGAGTGATCTCTTCCCAATTGATGTCTCCATAGCGTTTCTTCGATATGACAACATCAAAGAGGTCGAGCTACTTGAGTTGAGGGAGGAGAAGGGCAAAAGCGTATTAACTGGGAAGATAGCAGAGCTGAAGCCGGCGCGGGCGCAGCGTTGGCGGAGGCGGAGCGCGGACGGCGGCAGAGAGCGACATCATCCAGCTTCAAAGCTGAGCTCCTCGAGCTGATCTAGGGCGGGGATAAGAACCACTCGTCGAACTTGGGTTGGACCTTGCAATTGTAACGAACATGCGGATGTCAAGGCGCCTGGCTGGCCCAGGTGCGGCGAAAGGATCTTGAGACCGCGCCATGCGCTTGCAATCCCCGCTGCGCAGGTAGCTGTCGAACGCGAGGTTGAGGGTACGCAGCGCCAGAGCGGGCGCCAGCACTGTGGAGAGCAGGCAGTCCGCATGGCAGATTTGTGGGAGGAGGCCGATGATGACGAGCAGCATGTCGCCGATGTCAGCCGATGAAGTCCAGTGCTCACGGATGCGTTTTGGCTCGAGCCGCCGCTTGTTGGCTGCCTCGCCCATCTCAACCGGTGGCGACGCCGTGTACTCGTGCCGTGTGTGTTGTGTGGGTGTGTGCGAGTGTGTCCTTCCGCATGCCGCCGCAGCAGGGTGAATTGTGCGCGAAAGGCCCTTCAGGCGCAAGAAGTTTGTCCTCACGCGCCTTAATTTATTAGCGCAGCGGGTGCTACCCCGAGTGGTTTCAACTTTGTTTACTTCACGGCGTGTCGATGGGCCTCTAGTTTACTTATTTTCACCCACCGCCACATGGGCCTCGCATACGAAGATACGTAACACGAGCGCATAAGGCAGCATGTGGATTGGTTGACCGTGAACTAAACAATATACGGAGGTATACGCTGACACAAAGGAGCGATAATCCTTCAAGATAGAGAGTTCGAGGAGTGGGGAGGCCCGTGAGAGATAGCAGAGAGAGAGAAAGAGCTACCCCTCCGCTCGATAATTTAGTTCCAACATTTTTTAAGTCAAACTTTGAAACTTTGACCAAGTTTATAAAGAAATTACCTATATCTACAATACTAAAGATAAATGATAGTATGAAGTAAGTACATGTTGTGATGAATCTAATGATCGCTCCAGATGTAAATGTGTTTCTCCACATATACCTGGTCAAACTTTTCTGAGGTTTGACTTTTCAAAACATCCATATGCTTATGGACGTGACAGAGTCCCTAACTTGAGAGAGAGAGAGAGAGATAGAGAGAGAGAGAGTGAAAAAAGTGTGTGGGCGTGTGTGAAAGAGACATAGATAACACACGATAAAAGTAGAGAAAAAGCATGCGTGTCTTATGCAAACATATCACACATGCATCTTCGACAACGGAGGCAAGGTGAGGAGATAGTGTGTGGTTGTTTGGAATTGAGAGAGCAAGACCCCTAGCACGTGGCCAAGAGGGGTCTGACAAACAAGGGAGAGAGGTCGAGAGAGACATATGAAGAAAATGCAGACATGGGGAGGAGAGAGTGTATGTTTGTCATAGAGAGATCCCCTGGAGATCGTGATGGGACTACATGGGTGGGAGATCGAGTGACAAGGTGTGTGCGCGATAGAAGATGCCCCGATAGATATCGAGATAGACGTATGGATGGAAGGAGACAATACGTGTGTTCCTGATGGCTAGTAAGAGATAATCATACTTAGGAGGGGGGGGGAGTGCTTGCGCCTATCATGGAATGAGGGATTATGGTACTTAGGGGGGTGCGTGTCACATGGAGAGACAACAAGGGCGGATAGTGTTGGATGGGTCTATATGTATAGCGCGAGCGAGACATGTGTATGTGTGAACCAGGAGATATAAGGCCGCTTTGTCTTAAGGCCCCAGCATCTTTTGCCTGGGTTGGGGTTGTGGCTGGATTTCATGCATGCTTGTTTGGTTGCTACCCTGTGAAAAGAAAGCCCGCCTCGCCCGGGTTCCTTGCACTTTAATTAGCCTCGGCTGAACTCCAGACACTACAAGCAGCCCCACCCAGCGCATCGATTTCAACGCTCGCCGCCGTGCTCGGTCGTAAGGCCACGAGGCTAACAGCAACATGGATGGATATTAGCATTAAATAATTGATGCATGGATTGATTGATGGGACGTTGATGCTTTGCTCTGGCCCTGCATGAACCAAACGCTCAAGACTCACACAAGCCTGCCAGCAGAAATATTTTACATCTCACGCCCACACCAGCACCACCGCCATCAAGGCATGAGGGTCGGTCACGAACCAAACTGACCAATAAAGTTTGAGAGAGATTGAGGAGCCCGATAAGGCTGAGTGTGCGCCGATAGCTGAGAGGGGAAAGAGGTATTCCATCCGGCCGATAATGCAAAGGTATGTTAATTGTTTAGAAGTCAAACTTTGGAAACTTTGATCAGGTTTACGTAAATGTTATTTATATCTAAAATACCAAAGATACATCATACAAAACTACATCTCATGGTGAATCTAATGGTATATGTTTGCCGTACTAGATGTAATTCTTTGTCTCCACGTACATGGTCAAACATTGTGATGTTTGAATTTTCAATAAACTATATGCTATGGACCGAGCAGAGTGCCTCAGTCGAGACAGATCAAGTGTGTGTGAAGGAGAATGAGTAAGTGTGCAAAAAGAGTATGTGTGTGAAATAGAAAGTGACAACAAACGATAAATTAGAGAGAGTGTGTGTTTTTTCGTTTCTTATGCAAACATATCATGCATGCATCTCTGAGATGGAAAAGCGAGGTGAGGAGATACACGAAGATAGCTAGTGTGTGATTGTTTGCAACAGAGAGAGACACCCCTGCAGCACATGTCCAATAGAGGTCTGGCCAACAAGGAAAAAAGGTCGAGAGGGACACATGGATGGCATGGACGCATGGGGAGGGAGAGAGGGTGTGTTTGTGATAGAGAGATCCCCGAGATCGTGAGGGGACTATATGGGTGGGAGATCGAGGGAGTGCGTGCGCGATAGAAAGATGCCCCGAGAGAAATTGAGATAGACCATGCACATGTTTGTGATGGAGACTAAGATTAGCTAGTCATATACACATAGGGGGACTGCGTGTGCCTACAATTGAGTGAGAGACCGTCATACTTGGCTAGCTGGGCATGAGATTGTGTGTGTGTGCATGTGAGATGGAGAGAGAACGAGGGAGAGAGATAGAGTTTTAGATGGGCCTATCGAAAAGTAGTGAGATATGCATGTGTATGTGTGACCTGTGGATGGAGAGTTTGAGAGAGGGGGAAGAGCTCCAGACGCACATAGTGGTGTGTGAGAGAGTTACGGGCAAAGAGCCAAGGAATTTGTGTAAAGCACGATAAGTCCACCCAAGATATCTAGCTTGGACTAGCTAGAGTATCATACATAGTAAAAGTAGAGAGACCTATAGATGGTGTATATATGCATGCTAACTAGAAACACTTCTCCACACACACACACACAAGAGACAGAGAGATGGAGAGAAAGGGAGAGGGACCAACAAGGTTTTTGTGTCGGATGCGTATGTATATAATTGAAGATTGTCAAGTAGAGAGAGAGAGAGAGATTGAACAGAGTCCGGAGAGGGTAGGTCACGCTTTTATGCATCAAGGACTAATATAAACCATGTTTCGATATAAACTTGAATTAAAATATTTAAATTGGAGAACATGTTGTCTGCAATCCACACATGAACGGATATATGCGTATATCAAACAAGTTCATTAATTTGACTTCCAACATGTTCATGGAGTACTATAATACTGCACAACATGCTACTCGATTGAGGTGTTCAATTTGGATTTAGTTCACTATTTTGACATAACGAACGAGCTATTTCATTGAATCGAGATATTTCATTTTGGGTTTGATTCGCATTTTGAGTGGGTCAACTATTTGTCATATAGTAAATCGCTAGCAACGAGCATGTAAAACACATTACTCCCGAGCATCGATTCCATCTAAAAAAGAAGTGGCAAGCTAATATTTCAAAATTTGATTCAATCGACTTGGTAAGGTAGACGGGATGGTCGTTTCTCCAAAATTTGAACGAACCGTTAAACATCCTCTCGCCGTGGAATTCGCCCAGCAAATAAATGGGAGACGCGAATTACCGCCCTATGGGACACACATCAATTGGCCCGCTCTACATCGAGGGTAGGTTCAGAATTTCATCCAAGCGCCGCTTTCTCCTCGCCGAAATGACATGTGCCGAATAATTCATAAACCATGGTCGGCAAAACACGCTCGCCGCCTCAAATAGCTCGCACCCACTATTTCAAAACACGCCTCGCCCAAAATCGCCGCCCACTATAGTTCAAAACACGCCTCCTCGCCCAAAATCGCACCCGCCACTATTTGGGGAGAAGCAAAGTTACTCTACTATCCCCGACCTCATTACATTGTACTCCAAGCCGAGAAGCCTATAGGCAAGGGTAGAACTGTAACTCCCTCACATTTCGCATAAATGCGCTCAGAAGACATGGTTCCACTCCTCCCACCCCCCGCCCCGCCCCATTCATACCGTGGGCGCCAAATCACCTTCTCCCCGGAAGCCCTTCTCCCGAGCCGTGAAACCTCAGCCCCACCTCCATGCCGAGACGGCGTCCATTTGTCTGTCGCACCGGGTCAGTGCCTTCTTATCTGCGGCCGTCGGTGCTGCTCAACGACGGCCGTAGAACCATACCGAGCCGATTCACCTCGCCGTTGTTCACGGCGCCGAGCAGCTCCAACTTCGATCCGCCCGTAGTCCCGGCGCTGCTCACAGAGCAATCGATCGTCGCGACATCGCTTTTCCTCGCCGCCGTCGCCACCGCAACCACGCCGCTCACCGACCGGCAGCTGGACTCGCTTACTTCACCATGCCGCCAGATAGGTCGCCCTCATCTCAAATCACTTTATTTAGCGCCGCTTGTCTGAATTTTTATTCGGGCCAATCGATTCCCAATGGGAAGCAGCACCTCGAGGCGGCGGAGCTCCTAGGCTGCCGTTGGCTGGTGTCTAACGTAAGGGTGCGAGGACGCAAGTTCGCCGCGAATCTGCCCTTAGATGGCTATCTTTAGAGTTGCGGGTTGAAGGTACCGCCGCCACGGATCTGGATGACGGGAGTCTTTGTGGATTGGCCGGGCGGCGCAACCGCCGACAAAGGCGGTGGCGGAGCGGGTTTTGGCCGGGCCACGGACACGGAGGCAGGTTGATCTGCAATTGGTCACCGGCTCTTCGGGAAGATTCCAAAGGTCACCGGAGGCACAAGACGGCCATCAAGCCATCCGGCGAGATCGGACAGTACCAAAATAAAATAAAATCGAGTGACCCTAATTTAGTCTTCAACAACAGACGTGACCACCGTCGCATTTTTGTCGTTGATCTCTTAGTGTATTTCCTCGATCAAAGAGATATGTCGTTTTAACATTATGTGTTATCTGATCTTCGCACACACCGCCTTCCGACTAACCGCAGCTGCTCCAACAAGGGAAGCATACACCGTAAGGGAGCTATAGTCCCCACTCAACAGCTTCCTCACATCGAATGCGCTGCGTTCGCCATGGACAGCCACAACAACCGCAGGCTATCGACAAGTCAGACATGATGCTCACTCCTATGGATGGCAGCCGATAGGTTGTACCTCATCTTACTTGTGTGCAACATTTATGGCTTTGTTATTCATCTAAGCATGGAAAATAGATCATCACATTTCATCAGATATTCATGCTGATCTCTTACGGGTCTTGTTCAGAGTTCACACTGCTCCATAGTTCAGCTAAGATACTTGTTCTTTAGGTAACGTTGTTCCATAGTTATCATCCATCAGCCAATGCTATCCCACGGCTGGTGATTATAGTATTATACCACTTCTAGTATTACCTATGTTGTTCTTCAATACTTTGTGTGCCATGTAGTTATTCTCGAGTACAAACGATACATATTCTCGTAGCTTTCATCCTGTTCTCCCTTTAGTTTATGAGACCTGTTGTCGGTAGTTAACCCCACTCCTACTATTTATGTCGCTCCTACAGCACTCATTACATAAATCTAACTACTAGTTGTCTTCCATGCATGTCGATATAATTGCACACTATCCACAAGAACCTCACGAGCAATGTAAAGGCCAATAAACTTGATGTTAATGATACCCAATATGATGGAACATGTAAAGGTAGTTCTTTAGAAGACTTGCAGAAAGATGATGAATCCACTTCACCCCACAAGGTCCTTGCTCTAACTTGGCCTGTGCTATGGGTACAACATGCATATAATGTCCTGGAGTGTATCTACTCACTGTAATGCCATGTGCTTAGCATGCTAATCATGCATGTTGTCATGCCACCCTGTTTTTCAAGACTCTATTCCATTCATAATAACATGTTTTCAAATTCAAGCACTGCTATTCCACTATCGCAATGCCATCTCGCTTAATTTGGACATCATGCTTCTCAATATCTTATGCATTGTTATTCATCAAGATGTACTTCATCCTGTCTTGAAGCAAATATGCCCTAGAGGCAATAATAAAGTTATTATTTATTTCATATCATGATAAATGTTTATTATTCATGCTATAATTGTATTAACTCGAAACATGATACATGTGTGAATACATAGACAAACTTAAAGTCACTAGTATGCCTCTACTTGACTAGCTCATTAATCAAAAATGGTTATGTTTCCTAACCATAGACATGTGTTGTCATTTGATTAACAGGATTACATCATTAGGAGAATGATGTGATTGACTTGACCCATTCCGTTAGCTTAGCACTTGATCGTTTAGTATGTTGCTATTGCTTTCTTCATGACTTATACAAGTTCCTATAACTATGAGATTATGCAACTCCCGTTTGCCGGAGGAACACTTTGTGTGCTACCAAACGTCACAACGTAACTGGGTGATTATAAAGGAGCCCTACAGGTGTCACCAAAGGTACATGTTGAGTTGGCATATTTTGAGATTAGGTTTTGTCACTCCGTTGTCTGGAGAGGTATCTCTCGGCAGCCTCGGTAATGCACATCACTATAAGCCTTGCAAGCAATGTAGCTAATGAGTTAGTTATAGAATGATGCATTACGAACGAGTAAAGAGACTTGCCGGTAACGAAATTGAACTAGGTATTGATACCGACGATCAATCTCGGCAAGTAACATACCGATGACAAAGGGAACAACGATGTTGTTATGCGGTTTGACCGATAAAGATCTTCGTGAGAATATGTAGGAGCCAATATGAGCATCCAGGTTCCGCTATTGGTTATTGACCGAAACAGTTCTAGGTCATGTCTACATAGTTCTCGAACCCGTAGGGTCCGCACGCTTAAGGTTTGATGATGCTTATATTATGAGTTTATGAGTTTTGATGTACCAAGTTTGTTCGAGTCTCGAATGTGATTACGACATAACAAGGAATCTCAAATGGTCAAGACATGAAGATTGAAATATTGGACGACTATATTCGACACCGGAATGGTTCCGGAGTTATCGGATATATACGGAGTACCGGGGTTACCGAACCCCCGGAGGTTAATGGGCCTCATGGGCCCAAGTGGAGGAACAGAGAGGCGGCCAAGGGCAGCCGCCGCCTCCCCCCAAGTCCGATTGACATGAGGGGCGGCGCCCCTTCCTTTCCCCCTCTCTCCTTCCTCTCGCCTCCTACTCCAACAGGAAGGGAGGAGTCCTACTCCCGTGGGAGTAGGACCTCGGCGCCTCCTCCCGGCCGCCGCAACTCCCCTTGCTCCTTTATATACGGGCAGGGGGCACCCTAGAGACACAACAATTGATCCTTGAGATCTCTTAGCCGCAGCGGTGCCCCTCCACCATAGTTCTCCTCGATAATATTGTAGCGGTGCTTAGGTGAAGCCCGCGACGGTAGAACATCAAGATCGCCACCACGCCGTCGGTCGACGGAACTCATCCCCGACACTTTGCTGGATCGGAGTCCGGGATCGCCATCGAGCTGAACGTGTGCTAAAACTCGGAGGTGCCGTAGTTTCGTGCTTGATCGGTCGGGCCGAAGACGACGACTACATCAACCGCTTGTTATAACGCCTCGCTTTCGGTTCACGAGGGTACGTGGACAACACTCTCCCTCTCGCTTCTATGCATCACCATGATCTTGCGGTGCGAGGAATTTTTTGAAATTACTACGCCCCCAATAGTGGTATCGAGCTTGGTTTTATGCGTAGATGTTATATGCACGAGTAGAACACAAGTGAGTTGTGGGCGATATAAGTCATACCGCTACCAAAGATGTCATACTTTGGTTCGGCGGTATTGTTGGATGAAGCGCCCGGACCGACATTACGCCAGACGCTTACGCGAGACCGTTCTCCGACGTGCTTTGCACAGAGGTGGCTAGCGGGTGTCGCTTCTCCAACTTTAGTTGAACTGAAAGTGGCTACGCCCGTCCTTGCGGTTAAAACAACACTAACTTGACGAACTATCGCTGTGGTTTTGATGCGAGGTAAGAACGGTTCTTGCTAAGCCCGTAGCAGCCACGTAAAACTTGCAACACCAAAGTAGAGGATGTCTAACTTGTTTTTGCAGGCATGTTGTGATGTGATATGGTCAAGACGTGATGCTATATTTTATTGTATGAGATGATCATGTTTTGTAACCGAAGTTATCGGCAATCGGCAAGAGCCATATGGTTGTCGCTTTATTGTATGCAATGCAATCGCCCTGTAATGCTTTACTTTATCACTAAGCGGTAGCGATAGTCGTAGAAGCATAAGATTGGCGAGACGACAATGATGCTACAATGGAGATCAAGGTGTTGCAACGGTGACGATGGTGATCACGACGGTGCTTCGGAGATGGAGATCACAAGCACAAGATGATGATGGCCATATCATATCACTTATATTGATTGCATGTGATGTTTATCCTTTATGCATCTTATCTTGCTTTGATTGACGGTAGCATTTTAAGATGATCTCTCACTAATTATCAAGAAGTGTTCTCCTAAGTATGCACCGCTATGAAAGTTCTTCGTGGCCGAGACACCACGTGATGATCGGGTGATAGGCTCTACGCTCAAATACAATGGTGCAAAACAGTTGCACACGCGAATACTCAGTTAAACTTGACGAGCCTAGCATATACAGATATGGCCTCGAACACGGAGACCGAAAGGTCGAACATGAATCATATAGTAGATATGATCAACATAGTGATGTTCACCATTGAAACTACTCCATCTCACGTGATGATCGGACATGGTTTAGTTGATTTGGATCACGTGATCACTTAGATGACTAGAGAGATGTCTGCCTAAGTGGGAGTTCTTAAGTAATATGATTAATTGAACTTAAATTTATCATGAACTTAGTACCGATAGTGTTTTGCTTGTCTATGTTTGTTATAGATAGATAGCTCGTGTCGTTGTTCCGTTGAATTTTAATGCTGCCTTGAGAAAGCTAAGTTGAAAGATGATGGTAGCAACTACACGGATCGGGTCCGTAATTTGAGGATTATCCTCATTGCTGCACGTAAGAATTACGCCCTCGAAGCACCGCTGGGTGCCAGTGCCTGCTGCAGATGCAATCGACGACATTAAGAACGCCTCGCAGAGCAAAGATGATGACTACCGATAGTTCAGGTGCCATGCTTTATAGTTTAGAACTGGTCTTCAATGACGCTTTGAACGCCATGGAGCATATGAGATGTTCCAGAGTTGAAGTTAATATTTCAATCAAATGCCCGGATTGAGAGATATGAAGTCTCCAATAAGTTCTATAGCTGTAAGATGGAGGAGAATAGTTCACAAGGAACATATACTCAAAATGTTTGGGTATAATAATCACTTGATTCAACCGGAGTTAATCTTCCGATGATAGTGTCATTGAAAGAATTCTTCAATCACAGCCACCAAGCTACAAGAGCTTCGTGATGAACTATAATATGCAATGGATGGACAAGACTATTCTCGAGCTCTTCGCAATGCTAAAGGCATGGAGGTAGAAATCAAGAAGGAGCATCAAGTGTTGATGGTCAATAAGACCACCAGCCAAGAAGAAGGGCAAAGGGAAGAAGAAGGGAACTTCAAGAATAACAGAAGCAAGTTGCTGCTCAGAGAAGAAACCCAAGTCTGGACCTAAGCCTGAAACTGAGTGCTTCTACCGCAAGCAGATCGACACCGGAAGCGAACTGCCCCATGTATTTGGCGGATAAGAAGGATGGCAAGGTGAACAAAGGTATATGTGATATACATGTTATTGATGTGTACCTTACTAATGCTCGCAGTAGCACCTCGTTATTTGATACCGGTTCTGCTGCTAATATTTGCAACTCAAACAGGACTACGGATTGCCGAAGATTGGCTAAGGATGAGGTGACGACGCTGCGGGAAATGGTTCCAAAGTCGATGTGATCGCGGTCGGCACGCTACCTCTACATCTACCATCGGATTAGTTTTATACCTAAATAATTGTTATTTGGTGCCAGCGTTATGATGAACATTATATCGGATCTTGTTTGATGCGAGACGGTTATTCATTTAAATCGAGAATAATGGTTGTTCTATTTATATGAGTAATATCTTTCATGGTCATGCACCCTTGAAGAGTGGTCTATTTTAATGAATCTCGATAGTAGTGATACACATTCATAATGTTGAAGCCAAAAGATGCAGAGTTGATAATGATAGTGCAACTTATTTGTGGCAATCGCTGCTTAGGTCATATCGTGTAAAACGCATGAAGAAACTCCATACCGATGGATTTATGGAATCACTTGATTATGAATCACTTGGTACTTAAGTAACCGTGCCTCATGGGCAAGATGACTAAAACGCCATTCTCCGAACTATGGAGCGAGCAACTGATTTATTGGAAATCATACATACCGATGTATGTGGTCCAATGAATATTGAGGCTCATAAGGGTATCGTTATTTTCTCACCTTCACAGATGATTTGAGCAGATATGGGAATATCTACTTGATGAAACACAAGTCTCAAACATTTGAAAAGTTCAAAGAATTTCAGAGTGAAGTGGAAAATCATCGTAACAAGAAAATAAAATTTCTACGATCTGATCATGGAGGAGAATATTTGAGTTACGAGTTTGGTTTACATTTGAAGCAATGCGGAATAGTTTCAAGAACTCACGCCACCCGAACACCACAACGAAATGGTGTGTCCGAACGTCATAATCGTATTTTACTAGATATGGTGCGATCTATGATGTCTCTTACTGATTTACCGCTATCGCTTTGGGGTTATGCTTTAGAGACGGCGATTCACGCTAAATAGTGCACCATAAAAATCTGCTGAGACGACGCCTTATGAACTATGGTTTGGCAAGAAACCAAAGTTGTCGCTTTTAAAGTTTGGGGTCTGCGATGCTTATGTGAAGAAACTTCAACCAGATAAGCTCGAACCCAAATCGAGAAATGTGTCTTCATAGGATACCCAAAAGAGACTATTGGGTACACCTTCTATCGCAGATCCGAGGGCAAGATTTTGTTGTTAATTCGAATCCTTTCTAGAGAAGGAGTTTCTCTCAAAGAAGTGAGGGAGGAAAGTAGAACTTGATGAGGTAATCGCACCTGCTCCCTTATTGAAAGTAGTTCATCACAAGAACCAGTTCTCGTGACAACTACACCAATCAGTGAGGAAGCTAATGATACTAATCATGAAACTTCAGATCAAGTTACTACCGAACTCAGAGGTCTACCAGAGTAAGATCCGCACTGCAGTGGTACGGTAATCCTATTCGAAGTCATGTTACTTGACCATGGCGAACCCACGAACTATTAGGAAGCGATGATGAGCCCAGATTCTGCAAAAGGGCTTGAGGCCATGAAATCTGAGATGGGATCCATGTATGAGAACAAAGTATGGACTTTGGTTGACTTTCCCGATGATCGGCAAGCCATAGAAAATAAATGGATCTTCAAGAAGAAGACCGACGCTGATGGTAATGTAACTATTCACAAAGCTCGACTTGTTGCGAAAGGTTTTCGACAAGTTCAAGGGGTTGACTACGATGAGACTTTTCAACCAGAAGCGATGCTTAAGTCTGTCCGAATCATGTTAGCAATTGCCGATTTTATGATTATGAAATTTGGCAAATGGATGTCAAACTGCATTCCTGAATGGATTTCTGAAGAAGAGTTGTATATGATGCAACCGAAGGTTTTGTCGATCCAAAAGGTGCTAATAATGTGCAAGCTCCAGCGATCCATTTATGGACTGGTGCAAGCCTCTCGAGTTGAATAAACGCTTTGATAGTGTGATCAAAGCATATGGTTTTATACATACTTTGGAGAAGCCTCAGATTTACAAGAAAGTGAGTGGGAGCTCAGAGCATTTCTGATATTATATGTAGGTGACATATTGTTAATTGGAAATGATATAGAATTTCTGGATGGCATAACGGGATACTTGAATAAAAGTTTTTCAATGAAAGACCTCGTGAAGTTGCTTACATATTGGGCATCAAGACCTATAGAGATAGATCAAGACGCTTAATTGACTTTCACAAAGCACATACCTTGATAAAGTTTTGAAGAAGTTCAAATGGATCAGCAAAGAAAGGGATCTTGCATGTATTACAAGGTGTGAAGTTGAGTCGACTCAATGCCCCACCACAAGCAGAAGATAGAGAGAAATGAAAGATGTTCCCTATGCTTCAGCCATAGGCTCTATCATGTATGTAATGTTGTGTACCGCACCGACGTGAGCTTAGCGATAAGCTTGGCAGGTAGGTACCAAAGTAATCAAGGAGTGGATCACTGGACAACGGTCAAGAATATCCTGAAATACCTGAAAATGACTAAGGATATGTTTCTCGTTTATGGAGGTGACAAAGAGCTAGTCGAAATGGTTACGCCGATGTAAGTTTTGACACCGATCCGGACGATTCTAAATCGCAAACCGGATACGTGTTTATATTAAACGGTGGAGCTGCCGGGCTGGTGCAGTTCTAAACAAAGCGCCGTGGCAGGATCTACATGCTAAGCGGAGTACATAGCTGCTTCGAAGCAGCAAATTAAGGAGTCTGGATGAAAGAGTTCATTTCCATCTAGGTGTAATACCTAGTGCATCGGGACCAACGAAGATCTTCTATGACAATATCGTGAAATTGCCTTGGCAAAGGAATCCAGATTTCACAAGAGGACCAAGCACATCAAGAGACGCCTAATTCCATCCGGACCAAGTCCGTGGGAGACATAGAGATTTGCAAGATACATACGGATCTGAACGCTGCGCACCTGCTGACTAAGCCTCTTCCACGAGCAAAACATGATCAGCACCAAGACTCCATGGGTGTTAGAATCATTACTATGTAATCTAGATTATTGACTCTAGTGCAAGTGGGAGACTGAAGGAAATATGCCCTAGAGGCAATAATAAAGTTATTATTTATTTCCCCATATCATGATAAATGTTTATTATTCATGCTATAATTGTATTAACCGGAAACATGATACATGTGTGAATACATAGACAAACTTAAAGTCACTAGTATGCCTCTACTTGACTAGCTCATTAATCAAAAATGGTTATGTTTCCTAACCATAGACATGTGTTGTCATTTGATTAATCTAGATCACATCATTAGGAGAATGATGTGATTGAATTGACCCATTCCGTTAGCTTAGCACTTGATCGCTTAGTATGTTGCTATTGCTTTCTTCATGACTTATACAAGTTCCTATAACTATGAGATTATGCAACTCCCGTTTGCCAGAGGAACACTTTGTGTGCTACCAAATGTCACAACGTAACTAGGTGATTATAAAGGAGCTCTACACGGTGTCACCAAAGTTACATGTTGAGTTGGCGATTTCGAGATTAGGTTTTGTCATCCGATTGTCTGGAGAGGTATCTCTCGGCCCTCTCGGTAATGCACATCACTATAAGCCTTGCAAGCAATGTAGCTAATGAGTTAGTTACGGAATGATGCATTACGAACGAGTAAAGAGACTTGCCGGTAACTAGATTGCACTAGGTATTGATACCGACGATCGAATCTCTGCAAGTAACATACCGATGACAAAGGGAAAACGATGTTGTTATGCGCTTGACCGATAAAGATCTTCATAGAATATGTAGGAGCCAATATGAGCATCCAGGTTCCGCTATTGGTTATTGACCGGAAACAGTTCTAAGTCATGTCTACATAGTTCTCGAACCCGTAGGGTCCGCACGCTTAAGGTTTCGATGACAGTTATATTATGAGTTTATGAGTTTTGATGTACCGAAGTTTGTTCGGAGTCCCGTATGTGATTACGGACATAACGAGGAGTCTCAAAATGGTCGAGACATGAAGATTGATATATTGGATGATTATATTCGGACACCGGAATGGTTCCGGGAGTTATCGGATATATACCGGAGTACCGGCGGGTTACCGGACCCCCCCCCCCGGAGGTTAATGGGCCTCATGGGCCCAAGTGGAGGAAGAGGAGAGGCGGCCAAGGGCAGCCGCCGCCTCCCCACCCCAAGTCCAGATGGATAAGGAGGGGGGCGCCCCTTCCTTTCCCTCCTCCGCTTCCTCTCCTCTCCTACTCCAACAAGGAAGGAGGGAGTCCTACTCCGATGGGAGTAGGACTCCTCCCGGCGGCCTCCCCGGCCGGCCGCACTCCCTTGCTCCTTTATATACGGGGGCAGGGGGGCACCCTAGAGACACAACAATTGATCCTTGAGATCTCTTAGCCATGTGCGGTGCCCCCTCCACCATAGTTCTGCTCGATAATATTGTAGCGGTGCTTGGGTGAAGCCCTGCGACGGTAGAACATCAAGATCGTCACCTCGCCGTCGTGCTGACGAAACTCATCCCCGACACTTTGCTGGATCGGAGTCTGGGGATCGTCATCGAGCTGAACGTGTGCTAAAACTCGGAGGTGTCGTAGCTTCGGTGCTTGATCGGTCGGGCCGTGAAGACGTATGACTACATCAACCGTGTTGTTATAACGCCCGCCGGGTCTATGAGGGTACGTGGACAACACTCTCCTCTCGCTTTATGCATCACCATGATCTTGCGTGTGCGAGGAATTTTTGAAACTACTACGCTCCACAACATGTCTGCCATACCATCTTTTTTACATTGAAGTGTTGTTCTAGTGCTCGCTGCAATGCCATCTTATTTTCCCAATCATACACGTATGTTGCCTTAGTTATTTCTGTATGTATTCCGCTAGCATATAGTTTTACATTCAACTAGTGTTTTTTTTGTGTTGTCCTGTCAGATCCCTAGCTCTTACACCATACCCTCCGTCCGGATTACATGTTGTCGAAATGGATAAAAAGGATGTATCTAGAACTGAATACGCCTAGACCCATCCATTTTTTTCCGGATGGAGGAATACATGTCAATATGTCATGCCTTTCATTCTTTAGTACCTATTCCATCTCTCTCTGTCGATGTTTCATAATTAAAGCACCATTCTTCTATACAACGATGCAAGGGGAAGATGACTATGTTAGAATCAAGGGTTACAAACAAGGACTTTGCAAAAGATCCAAACGCCAGAGATAATAAACCAACTCCAGTTTTTATAGATACTGCTCCAAAGATAGAGAAACCCAACTCCTACTAATAATAAGCAGATTCTAGTGGCCAAAGAACTAGTCCGCCCCAATGAGCAAAAATATGTCAACTCAATTCTAAGAAGCGTAGCGATCCTTGCATCATGAAATTTTATAGCATGCTGATCATATTTTCTACATGTTTCTTACCCATCTCTTTTAGAAAATAAGCTTAACAAATAGAAGAATTTCTCCAATGGTATCGCTTATGAGGAAAGATTCTTGCAGAATTCTCTGTGCTCCAATGTAGATGTAAGTACCTGTTGTATATCACTGTATTTCTTCATCAGCATGTATTTTGTTAATCAGCGTGAATCCAACCTTTATATGATCTAAATTTAGTTGTAGCAAAATGTATGATTAAAGGCCACAATGTTGATTTTTGTAAGGAAAACTGCCTGGTAGTTTTGCATCCTGAGCTGCATGAGTGTACTATCTCATATCAGTGGGTTTGAATACTTTGGTTCTGCAAGTGGGTTTTTCATTGTTTTTTACCGTGTTGTCCTATCGTATCCCTAGCTCTTACATCATACCCTCCGTCCTGATTAAATGTCGCAGAATGGATAAAACCGATGTATCTAGAACTGAAATAGGCCTAGACCCATCCATTTATTTCCGGATAGAGGGAATACATGTCAATATGTCATGCCTTTCTATTATTCAAGACTCTATTCCATCTCCGCTGTAGCATGTTTTATAACTGAATCACCATTCTTCTATATAAGGCATGCAAGGGAAGACGGCTATGTTAGAATCAAGGGTTACAAACCAGGTCTTTGCAAAAGATCCAAACGCCAGAGATAATAAACCAACTCCATTTTTCATATATACTGCCCAAAGATAGAGAAACCCAACTCCCACTTATAATAAGCAGATTCCAAGTACAAACAACTAGTCTGCTCCAGTCCAAAGAAAAGAATGTCAACTCCATTCTAAGAAGCGCAAAGCGTATTCTTGCGCCGTGAAATTTTATAGCATTCTGATCATATTTTCTACATGTTTCTTACCCATCTCTTTTAGAAAATAAGGTTAAACGATAGAAGACTTCCTCCATTGGGATCAGATTTCAGAAAAATATCTTATGGAATCGCTCAGGCTCCAATGTCTGATGTAAGTACCTGCTGTATATCACTATATTTTTACATCAATATGTATTTTGTTAATCGGCGTGAATCTAACCTTTATCTGATCTAAAATTAGTTGTAGCAAAATGTTAAAGGCGCCAATGTTGATTTTTGTAAGGAAAACTGCCCGTAGTTTTGCATATTGAGCTGCATGAATGTACTTTCTCATATCACGCATTATTACGAATTGTAGTGCTTCTCCGTTGCCCATTCATTCATTGTGTCAATGTTGCTTTCACTACCTTACCTCGGCTGATGATAGCTGTGCCATATTGTGTTAATTTGGTGTAGGCTAGTTGCCCAAACGCTCACAGTCAATGTTGATTTCCTATTATCGACTTGGCCAATGATAGCAATGCTAGTGTGTTAATTTTGTGCAAAAGGTCAAGATAAGAAGACAAACTCTAAAAACAGCAAGGCAACCCCATTGTTTCTTTCTAGTAAATCTAGGCCGTAATATGGCAATAACTCATGATTATTCTGGTTGGTTCCTGTCCTAATTTATGTTATGATGCAAAGGGTCGAGACACTCTCCACTATCAATAATACAAGCTCGCCAAAATCGCCATCCTAATCTGTTCAAGATCCTCCGCCTTGAATGCAATGGAATAAATGTATGCTTGTGAACCAATTAATGGCTGAAGCAATGATGGAAATGGTGGATGAATCAGAGGTGCAGAGTCGCACACACAACAACCGATCAATGTTTTCAGAGACAAGTAGCAAAGCAGCAAGAACTTGCCCACATGCTTATGGGCGCCATCTCGTGTTGAGGTTGCGATTGTGACGCTTGTAGATGGTTAGGTTCTCGCTTATTTATTTGCACCGCATCAATCTTTGATTGCCCAAGTGATGTAATTTCCGTAATATATGCTGGATGTGCAACTTTATTCCTCGTATGCCGTACTTTGCTTGATCGGTTTTGGTCCCGCATGTAATTTCATCGTAATGGGCTCAAATTATCTAATTTGGCCTAAATACATGTACGAACTTTAGTGGGCCCATTAAGTTAATGGGCCGTTAGGCCGAAGTTAATGGTCGGCCCTCTTACCTCCTAGATCGTTAATGCACAAACATCAAAGCGGCAACAGTGTGGCCCTAATTTTTTCACGGGCCGTTAATGTGTCGTTATTAAGTTTGGGCTACATATGGCCCAACTATATCAGAGGCCTTTAGCAGGCCGAAGAGACAAATGGGCCCAGATGGACCATGAAGAGCATGGGCCGCTAAGAGGCCGAAAGTCAGGTCGTATTGTAAATGGCCCAACTGTGTTGTGGGTCTTTAGTAGGACGAAAGAGAAATCGGGCTGGTACTGGACCATGAAGGGCATGGGCCGTTAAAAGGCCAAAACTAAGGTCCAACTACAAATGGCCCAACTCATTTATGGTCCGTTAACAGGCCGAAAGGCACACATGGCCGGGAATTGGTCCAACACTTAAATGGGTCGCTAAAAGGCCAAAACTCAGGTCCGACTACAAATGGCCCAACTGATTTATGGGCCTTCAACAGGCTGAAAGTGACACCGGGCCAGAAATTGGCCCAACACTTAAATGGGCCGCTAAAAGGCCGGAACTCAGGTCCGACTACAAATGGCCCATCAGATTTATGGGCCGTCAACAGGGTGAAAGACACACCGGGCAGGAAATTAACCCAACATTTAAATAGTCGCTAAAAGGCCGAAGATGTACATCTCAAAATTGGCCCATCCATTAAATGGGCCGTTAACAGGCAGAAATCTCATCGGGCCGATATTGAGCCCAAATATGTAGCGGGCTGTTAACGGGCTCGAACTGACGATGGGATGCAATGGTGTCAAATCTTTAAGAGGCCATTGATGGGCTGAATTGGCACATCTCGTATGGGTCGTGGGCTTAAATGGACCTGACACAAGTAGGCCTTATATGGGCCGGCCTGCTAATTTTTACCGGGCTGGTTTTTGACCGAATGGGCCATCAGAGGGTGCCACGGTCGCACCTATCATAGGCGCCTCCGTCCAATGAGTGGATGACATCTGTCCCAACGGTAAGGCAACACGTAGCTTCACGCCAATGATGATTTTACATGTGGAAAATCCCCATTGGTCCGGGCAGTTAACGGGTTATCGGATCCAAAACCGACCCGATAGCTTAACGGTGTTCCGCTACGGATGCCACGGTCGGTCACCCTTGACGAAAGCACTTCGTGATGCGCGATTTATTGTCATGGAAGTGGACACTCCGTGATGATAATTTTGTAATGTCATGGAACACTTTCTACGACAAAGACAGTATGATTTCGTCAAGCTTCACCATGATGAACCCACCTTGTATATATGACCGACATCCCATACAAGTGTAGATGATTTTGCACAGTAGATTGGGGTCTTGTAATTGAATTCATATAAATGCTACACGGGCAGAGCACATCTGATTTCGGACAACCGTACTCAGCTCTGATAAAGTTCATGAAGTTTTCAACCCCCCCGACATATGCAGTGGAGAATCTTCGAGCAGAAGTTATCCAAGTCTTGTCCATCTGTTAGACATACAAATTAATTCTTCTACTAGATATTACATGAAAAACATATATGCTTTTTTATGAAGTCCAGAAAAAAAATACCTAGGTCGATGTCTAAAGCTATGGCAAGATATTTGGACGAGCAGATCTAAGTAACGAAATGTATGTAAAACTAATTCAGCAAAAAGATTTGAATGCTAAATTATGGCAGGCTGTTTCAGCAGTCAATGAGGCCGAGCAACAAAGATCGAGTATAAAACGGTGTAGAGCTATTTCACCAAACAGATTGGCTACTAGACCATGGCAATCCACGCCACAATAAATATATGGTAGGATATTTTAGCAACTAATCGGCCTTGGCATGCCATCTCAGCCAAGCATTGAGTGCGATCAGGCAAGGAAGCTTCTAAGCAGAGAGCATATTGACAAAGAAACTACTTCAAAGAAAAGTGATATTAACAGCGGCTATCGCCTAACATTCAGCGCCACAACCGACATGAACGGGCCTCAGCCAGAATGCGCGCATCGTGGGAGAAGCTAGCACCGTATGCCTCCACACAAACGCCGCTAACGATGGCGGTAAGCCGATCACGGCGCCCACAAGAACGTAGCTAAAGGTGGCGGCGCTGCAGAGAACGCCGCCTCACGAGCGCATCGTGGAGCGAGAGGATCGCTGAATCACGCGCGCCGACGACGGTGCGGGCGGGAGGGCGGCATTGGCGAAGTGAACAGAGTGGAAGGGGACGGGTGAGGGGGTTTGGGGAATATTATGGGCTAGTTGGCCAAAGGGCGGTTGAATCGATTTGGGGGAATTTTTGTGGGGGAGGATTTTCGCAGAGGGGCGGGGAGTTTGGTGCATGGTCGGTTTCTCCAAGTGCAGTCCCACTGCTGCTGAAGAGGCAAGTCAAGCGCTGCCCGCTTATGCGTGAGCCGTGTAGGACCGAACGGTGTGTGGTGCAATGCGACATGCCGACAGAGTGCCGTGAGTGTACCGCTTTTTCCTTTTAAACTAGGTGCTTCACCCTCAAAAAAATTGTTGCTTCAGCGATCCATCTACACTACTACCAAGAATCTGGTAATCCCGATTAAAACGGCAAGAATCGGGTCTTTTCCCACGCGATATGCCGGAGGTTGGCTTAGAAGGTTTTTTGGGACGAGTAATGCTACACCCACGTAATCCCGCTACATATTTAACGTAATGTGAAATGTGTGAGCTGTTTATTGTAGATTGGGGGGAGGGAGGGGCCCACCACCATGAAAATCAGGGGAGGAGAGAGAGAGAGGCAATTTACGTTAACCTTTCGTAGGTTCCCGAGATGTAGAAAGATGAAATGCGTGAATGTGTAGTGGACGTACTATTGGAGTGCCTAAGATAATTTGTGTATGTATAGACCCTATGTGTTTATTTTACTTCACATGGTAGATTTGTCTCGGTTCAATAAAAAGCAGAGTTGGTGATAATGGTGTGCCTGTCATCCTGCAATATAGGCCGTCCAATCTATATCTAACAAATAGGAAGGAAACTATGACAATTTACCCGCACTCCTCTCCACATTTGCAGATAAGGCTTTACCTCGTTCATCATTTTCTCCCACAAGATCTTGATCTTCCATGCAATGCACGGGCATCTTGGTAGTACTCCTACAGTACGTATATTATTGTGAAAGTTCATATACACCGGCCGAGATTAATGCAAACATGGCAGATTTTCATTACATTTCGAACATTTAGAGGACAGAAAAATAAAAGAAACCCGACCCTAAACCTATTCTACGGCGCGCATCGACGCCCTCCATCTGCGATCTCTATGTACGGGGTCGGTTCAAGACCCGTGAAGTGAAGGTGCGGTCTCCGCGAGGAAGAGTAGAACACGGATACGGACCGCCAGCTGGCACACCATGCCCCGCCGCCCCATGCCCTACTCATCCGGAGGAGTCTCACTCGGCGATGCCGGACGTTGACCGCGCTGGTAGGACGCGGGCTGACGGTGTCTCTGCCGCCGGCCGCCAGCGGGCTACCGCCAGCGGTCGCTATTCCCACGTCCGCCACGCTGCTATTGCATCATGAGAGGCGATTTGAGCGAGGGCGGCGACTCGATCTTCATCCCCGAAGACAAGCTCTCCCACAGAGCGCTCAAGACTTGGCGGTCATGGCAGATATGGTGCCACGAGGAGGACGGCGCGCTATGGTGTGGAGGTTAGCTGGGCGCTGCCGCTTTAAGTAGCGATTCTCGTGAGGCCAACGTCCGGTGCGCCGTTAAGTCGCCGGAGTTGGTTCCTCGGCACCGAGCCTCTTAACGATTTACATACGAACGGACGGCATGAATGCGGCAGCCGGCACCGGCCGGGACGCACGCGACGCGCGAGGGACGAGCGCTTTGGTGTGCTGTGGTAGTCAACTGCAGTCGTGGCAACGTTGGAGATGCCTTTGCTCACATGCGATCCCCGCATGTCATTGAAAAGCAAGACGACCCGCATGGTCTCAGGTCCAGAGGATGCAGTTGGTCACTTACACCACTCCGCTGGACGATCACGGCGCCTGCATCCTCGACGAGCCGGTGTTGGGGTGTGTTTGGATTGTGGCCAAAGTGCACCTTACCAAAATTTTGGTCATGACCCAAAGATTGGTCTTTGTTTGATGGTTGCCATTTTTGGCATGCCAATGAACTCTAGCCAACTCTAGTTCATTTTTCTTGCCAATGTCGGCCAAATCATGGGCAACCAATACTTCAACAAAAATTTGGTCATGACCCAAAGATTGGTCTTTGATTGATGGTTGCCATTTCTTTGGCATGCCAATGAACTCTAGCCAACTCTAGTTCATTTTTCTTGCCAATGTCGGCCAAATCATGGGCAACCAATACCTCAATCAAAATTTTGGCTACCCAATGCTTTGATGGGGCAACCTTGGGCACAAACCAAACATACCGCTGGTCGTGCACAACACTAACGCCACCCTCGCACAATCGAAACCGACCGTGTCTAGAGACGATATGAGTGTGTCGCCACCGCGGTCGCCGTGTCCAGAGGCGGTGCCGGAGCTGTGCTTCGTTGTTGACCCCAACGACCCACATGAACGGTTGTCGGTGGCGAGGAGGTCGTGGGCCAGCTCCTCCATTGACTAGTCTGCGCTTACGCCGTTCCGACGGGTGTGCCCCACATGTCGGTTTCTGTTTTCCAGGCCATATTCAAGCCGCCGTTCGTGGTTGCGACAAGCCTTTCACTATATAGGCCAAGCGAGACAACTTATTGTTTATTTGAGCCGCTCAAGTATAGTCATGTATGCTTGCTTATTTCTCATTCCTCTCCAACCCTCTTCTCCATTGATCATGTCGCCTCCAATGAGTCCATCCTCCCGCATGCCTCATTTGAACATTCCGCCGAGTATCATTCGCATGTACCCACCCTAGTCCTCTTCAATAGATCTCCGGACCCCGAGATGAAATCGTGAGGGAACGAGTGGGGCACGTGATACCTAAGGCGGATTCAAAATTTTGAACCGTGATCATAGCATCCGCAAATCATATATAAAGGGTATTCAATGTTCGCTTGCTTTTGAACGCAATATACTCCTCCTATGCTTTCTAGTTTACATATAAGTTTTATGTGTAGTCAAAGTATCTCTACTTTGATCAAAAAGGTATCAACATTCAACAACGCCCAATCATTATTGTTAGATTCGTAAGTACTCCTAGATTTGTACTTACATGGTTTCCAATTTGACTATTGACAAGATTAATAGTACATGAGATGTATAATGTGAAAATTATATCATCGGAAACTCCGCTCACATACTAATTTGACCGTATGCTTTGTGTAAGTTGCATGTCATATATTATTACTCTAACATTTGGTCAAACTTAGCCTCAAAAACGATTAGACCCTGTATGCTTTGTGTAAGTTGCATGTCATATTTTATTACTCTAACATTTGTGTAAGTTGCATGTCATATATTATTACTCTAACATTTGGTCAAAGTAGTATAGTGGAAGTGGATCCTCCGACGAGGTATCCCAGCCTTACCCTCCTTTCGGTCACTTATCATGGACCCCATGCTTGCTAGGCCCCGCATGTCGCTTACTCAATGGGTTTGGCCAAGTCAGGATCCTCATCCGTAGTATACTCCTCTGTTTTTATTTACTCCGCATAAAACGGAGGGAGTGGTGGTAATAAATGACGCGGGGGGAGGGGAGGGACGCCGGTTTGCTCCTCAACCGCGTCCCACAAGCGAGCGAAAAACGCAAGATGAAGTGTGTTCCATTCGGTGAGCGACGTGGAGGGTCCAGCGTGCCGGGCTGCAAGCGACCGCGACAAGAGTGATGTACAATCAAAACAGATTGATCGGTCGTCACCGGAACCACTATTCACACCGTAACCTTTCGCTGCGCGGCCCACGCCAGCCACCGCCTCTAAAACCACACCAAATCTCCAGCCCATTCCCCCACCTTTCGATCCCCTAGCCCGCATCAAGTGTCCCCTAATTCGCCGGAAAGCCATGGTGCGCCGCAAGATCACTTATTACAAGATGCTGACGCCGGAGCGCCGCGCAGAAATCGCAGCGGCACGGCGCCACAGAACTCCGTTCCCAAGCTCGCTTTGCGGCGGGCCAATCCCCAAGTTCTCTGGAGCCAAGCTACGAGGAGGAGGAAGCTGATCCAATGTTCATGGCGGAGGTCGCGGCGCAGAAGGCCCTCGATGGTTATGAGACGATGGACGTCGACTTGGTGCCGGTGTCCGAGTCCCCCATGGAGCAGGCGGACCAGCGGTTCAACATGGAGATACTAAAGGAGGGCCGGGAGGCAGAGGCTCAACTCGACGCGGAGCGCGCAAGATGCCATCGCCATCGAGGCTCTCCGTAGGCGTAAAATGATGTCGTGGATGTGAACCGGGCGGCGGAGGCTCAACTTGAGGCGGAGCGCCGGATGCCGCTGCCATCGAGGCCCTCTTGCAGCGGAATGAACATCCCGGACATGAACCGGGCGGCAGAGGCTCGACCGACACAGAGCGCACGAATGCCGCCTCATCGACGCCTCCGCAGCGGAACCGGGCGCCCTAGACTTGAACCGGGCGGCGGGGCTCGACTCGACGCGGAGCGCGGATGCCGCTGCCATCGAGACCTCCCGCAGCGGAACCGGACGCCCTCGACTTGTACTGGTTGTGCTCTCGTCCGCAGCAGAGCCCAGACGCCTCGCTGGAATGAGTAGCCGGAGGCCGAGGACAACCACGGTGCGGAGACACACGCCGGCAGCGACGGTTGGTTCACGCCGGCAGCCAAAGACGACGAGGCCGCCTCTTTCCGCGGCAGTGATAGTTTTTCTTTATGTTGTTGTTTTATGGATCTTTGCTGTGTAAAACATATATTTGTTATGCAAGTCGCCTCGACTTGGGTCAGTTTACCATTTCCGCGGTTGGATGAATATCCTACGCCTCCTAACCATTCTTTCCTTCTTCCTCACCTCTTCTTCTTCCCCAATGCACCACCGCACGGGTCAGATGAATACTCCCCAACATGCGTTGGATAAACATACTCTATGAACGAAAATTATGTGTCAGCGATAGGGGGCTGAGTTTGGTCTGTTCACATACGACAAAGACGTGTCACCGAGGGTGCGCCTCTTGGTTGGGTTTGCGCGCGCAGGAGCGATCAGTGAGGGTGCGGTGCGACCGCGACATGCAGGAGCGACTGCAGGAGGGTGTGGTGCGACTGCGATAGCCGCAAGCGCAAGTGTACCTCCTCATTTTGAAAACTTTAGGCAAGCTTGGCAAAATGTGTGGCTAAGTTTGGCAATGCAAGGCCTAGACCCAAACAGGATAAGTACGCACGCATTTAGGAGTACTAGTGTTAAAAAGAAAGGCGGGTTTTCTTCAAGGGATTTAATCGATACAAATCCTCATTTCACGGTCAATTAATGCGATTTTTCTCCAAAGACCAAAGAGCTAACCATCTCTCCTCATCGCTGATTAATGCAGCGCCATGCAAACCAACCTTCTCACTTCCGCATGCATGCAGGGATATTAATGTCCTTGGTTGCTAACCCCATCAATTTTGCCTCGATTAGTGTTTGTGGCCCTTTACAAATTGTAATTTTGATATACCGCCTGGTGTAAAAAAAATGGAGGTAGTAACTATATTTGACTTCCTTCCCCATTGCGTGACGCCGATTTATATCTTTTTTTGTGGTTTGGCGGTTGGTTCGACGGAGAACACCATTGAGGAGACCACGGTAAGTCGCTCGCAAGTGCCGCCGCAAGCCGAGACAACCGCCTTTATTTGCATCCAAGAAGTCCTTTACTAGTACTACTAGGAGTACTAGTGCGGTGAGATGGTTTCTCAAGAAGACGATGGAGAAGCGGAGTCAGCAAGAGTGAAATGATGGTTGCTTCGTCTGCTTTTGTGATTTGACGCCTCACCGCTTTGTGATTTGTGATAGAAGGGACAGGGAGTAGACTCGTGTTCTATATTGTACTACATGCGCCCAAGCATGGGAGAAAGAGGAGAGATGTTGCATTTTTCTATTCCTTCAATCAATCAATCAGAGCTTGGTTCCATCTTGTTGGCTTTGGCAACACCGCCCACAATGGTTCCCACGATGCCAAAAGCTATGTTCACATTTGGCTACACATTGTGGATGCCCTTAATCGCACTAACTTGGTTTTGCTCCTGTGCTATCTACACAAATCTCAATTATATTGATCTTAAAAATTATAGAATCAAGATTAGTAAATAGGAGGTGATTTTGCCGCGCGGACGGCGGGGGAGGCTTCTTATTTGAGCAATGCTGCATCCACGTAATGGTTTATGTAAAGTTAAGAACTGATGTGATGTGGGACTATTTGATTGGATTAAAGGAGAGGATTAGGCCCACCCCACCTGAAAATCAGGGGGGGCATATATAGATTAGATGGAAAGTATATGTAGCAACTATGTAGTCATTTTTAAGTCAAGGATTAGGCTTCTTATTTTCAGAGGACGTTGTCCTGGCGGTTTGCTAACATGTTGTCCCACGTGTCGTTGCTTTACCAAGCCAATCAAGGCCCCACATGAGGCGTAACAACGCAGAAGCAACACGTGGTTAAGTTGAAGAAGATGAGGGAGAAGAGGATTCAGAACGAGTGAAATGATGGTTGCTTCGCCCTCCAACTTCTTTTTTAGCATTATTACTTCGCCCTCCAACTTAATCATGGAAAGGTGCAGCTTTGTGATTTGACGCCTCATTGCTCATTACTACGCCGGCGCCATGACTGGGTGCTTCACCCCGCCGCTCGCATCAGATTTCGTATGGCACGTGGACCCGATAGCTTAATGTCCCACATGTCGGTGAAAGGGACTAGAAGATTTATGAAAGCGAGCGCTCCACTCTTACGACGGAGGAGTAGACGACACGGCGGCCCAGTGAACTGTCACTTGTACTCCATAGTACTATAGTTTTGTTGTTTCGCACGATCCATCGATATAAACCCGATTAAACAGGTAAGGGCGGGATTTTTCCCGCGCGGTAGATGATACTGGCCATACATTTCAAAGGCAATTTTAATCTATGCAAACTGAATAATTATAAGTAACAATATGATATCTAGTAAAACTAAAACACATATGATTTATTGTGTTAGAGTGTAGTAGTAGTGTGTATTGCATAGTTGTTAGATGTAACATGCAGAACGTAGAGATGTAGTTTTGGAGGGCCTACAGAGAGAAAAGTTTAATATGGTCACCGAACTTCGTAATAAGCTGATTACGGTCACTATATACATTTTATGGTGATTATACGGTCACTTGCTCACAGCTCAGCATCGGATTGCACTCGCTGACCGCCAAATAGTTCGCGGGCGCCATGTTGACTAGTTAAATTGACCATGTTCCTTGTGGGTCCCACCTGCAGTTCAAGATAGGGAAAAGGTCGATAAACACAAATTTACGCAGCGCGACAAGGGTCCAACCTGCGCGCTGGAATCACCTGGTTGTGTATGTGTCTGCTGTGGCTCGATGTGCGCATGCACGTAGGTTGAGCACTTGAGCATGAGAGTGTGTGTTGGTTGTGTGGTGTATCGGTGTGTGCATGCATGCGTGAGTGTTGCGCATGTATGCGTGGCTGCGTGTGTACGCAGGTGAGTGTTATGCGGCGCATGGGTGCATGTTGTGTGAGTGTTATGGATGCAGTTCATGTGCATGCTATGCAGTGTGTATAATCACCACACCAGCTCCTCGTGGTGTTAAAACAGACGGCTCAAGATACCAATTCAAGGCCACCTTGTCCATTGTGCTCAAGGTCATGACTTCAACCACCGCCCAAATATATTTTTTGTCGCTTGTTTTCATTCTTACTAGAAGATGCTCGTATGCTGCACGTAACATCAAGATGCATTTGTATGACTTGTTTATCTTGTGAGACAAAAGTATGAACGAGGGAAGGCCTTATTTGCAAATGTGGAGAGGTGTGTGGGTACCTTTTTGCAAAATTGCCATAGTTTTTTTCCTATCCGTCAGATAAAAATCGGACGACCTATATTGTAGGATGGCAGGCACACCATCATCACCAACTCTGTTTTTATAAGAGTGTATTTTATGTATTTTATAAGAGTGTAGATGTAGAGTAGATACAAGTCGATGTGTGGGCACGATGGTAGTGAGATAATGTGATGCAACACTAGAGGTGCCACGTGAGCGCTTAATCGTCAACTAGTCATGTCATGAGCAAATAAAGAGTTGTACGGTGAGCACGTGATCAGATAATAACCACTAAACGAAATGGTGACCGTAATGAGTGGATTCTCAAGTCCAATGTATGATCGCTTTCGCTTCAAATACAATGATCGCCATTGCATATATCGCGAGAGAAAGATGAAACATGCGTGAATTTTCTGGGGCTTACTTTAGAGGACCTCGAGATAGTTTTGTGTGCATACGTGAAAGGGGCGATAGGGGGTATGCGATGGAGAGAGAGATGCTCTTCGCTTTCTTTATTATGACTAACTTTGTATATAGTATAAAATATACAAATTCACAAAGCATGGAATAAATATCATTGTGGGCACCATGCAATGCAAATTAGCTGTCAGATTCTCCATATAACTTTGTAATGTTGTATATATGTAGAAACTCTAAAATAATTTTTTGGCCACACTTTATTCAAAAGGAATGTTGTATGCTAAATAAACGTGAAGAGAGGGCTTTTAGATCAATGGGTATGTGATGTAACATGTGTGAATGTGTAGTTGATGCATTCAAGGGCCTAGAGAGGTATGTGTGTGTATTACGATTCGAGAGAGGCATGGATAGAGGGCCGACGGGGGCGGGAGAGATAGCACGAGAAATGAGAGGGTCTAGAGAGAGAGAGATGAATATGACGCCACGACAAGAGATTCCATTCCCTTTAGTGTGTATATGGAAGGGGAGGAATAGAGGCACCAGGAGAAATTTTCTGTGTGTGTGTGTTTGTGTTGGTATGTGGGTGTGAGAAGATAATGAGACGTGGGGCAGAGGGTGTGTCACCGCATGAGGTCCGTGGGTCATGGTGAGGCCCTTCGTTGGTCCACATTGGTCAGCCCGTGACGATTTAGGAAAACCATGGATGACTAGTCGACAAGACAAAGATAGCAGAATTGTGAAGGACTCAGGTCCACCGACAAAGCCGGCTAGGATTTGTAACCCTAGGTTCTCGGACTAAGGTAACCCCTTTATCTCTCATATTACTATTCATCCAACCTAACTTTAAGAGGCATCCTACAAAATGCTCTGCTAGAATCATACTCACGATTAGGAAGAGAGGTGTGAGACAATGCGTGAGAGACAAAGCGTGAAGATAATGTGCTTACATGAGACACGAGGCAGGTCCATGTATATAGAAAGGGTCGATGAGGATTGTGTGTGTGTATGTTTAAGTAGAGGAAGAGTACTTGTGATAAAGGTTAGTGAAAACAGTTGTAAATGGTTACTAGAGGGAGGGAGGGTTATATCTAGAGCATGTATGCGTAGAAAGACATCTCGGAGAGAGTGTGAGCATGTGTGAGAGACCACCGATGGAAAGTGAAACTACACGTAAAATACTGCTCACACATTTATTAAAGATATAAATTGTATCCAAATATTAGGATGGGATCATGATATTTGCAATTCATGTAAGGAGCGGCCATTGATCCATCGTACATCTAGATTCTATCGAATTTGAGCATGTCTATGTTATTATTTGACACAATTGATCCACATAGTTAGTATTTTGAACTCCGCATAATGCATCGCTTAGCAATCAAATATAAACGTGAGTATAGTTCATGTTGTGTGTGTAAAGCACATTATACATAAAAGTTACACAATGGACATTATAAATAGCTACCTATGAACTAGCATACATTTGAATTCAACTTAAGGTGGTTTAAAAAATCGAATTCAACATGAAGTCCATTCAATTATTTGAATTTGATATCATGGCATTTGTAAACCATACCTAAATTATGGGGGCACCAATCTTGCTCTGATTTTGTACATAATAGCATATGTAGTCGTACAAAATAGATTCAAATTTAGCTCTCCATTCCAAAATAATCGAGTTATAGGATTTTCAAGTGTCAAAATTTCAAAAGAAGCGGATAATTTAATGAGGTTTTCAAACATACAAGGTAAAATATAACGTTATCTATTTAGGTCAATACTCATAGTTCAAGAGTACTCTAAACGTGAATGCTTGTGTTTCAAAATTTCGAACGAAGTGCCAAAAGAGCCTCAACTCGCCCGAAACCACGTGAGACCATTGTTTGGTAGTACAAGGAAATTACTTTTCTAATAACTCCGACCCGTGAAACCTACCGGCCCAACGTCCAAAGGTCTAAACCGGGGTAGGTTTGTAGCTTCATCTAGACTCCACGCAACCGCCCAAAAACATTCATACACAATGGTCGCTTACACATGTAAGGCCAAATCGCCCCGCCACTATTTGGGACACCTGGGATTACCATCCTACCTCACCCACAAGAGGTCCGAATTTAAGAGGGGGGCAAAGTTTGTACTTTCCCAAATTTTAAACAAGGCCCCATCTTCTGCTCAAAAAGCAAAACAAGCGCTGCCCTGCATCAAACATGGTCCCCCACCCGTCCGATTCCCCATTCAGATCTGCGGGCGCCAAAACTACCTCTCCACCACTGAAACCCGGCGCCCTCCGTCCGCCACCCCATCCCACCCATCGACCGCCTCCTCCATCATGCCGAGCCGATACTCGACATCATCGCCCACCGCAACCTCAACCGCAATGCCTCCACGGCTAGTAGTTGAAGCCGAGGCCGAGCCGTCTGCATTCGAGCCAGCTTCAACCACGCCGCCCTCCTGCGCCACCGCTGCCGCTTCCAACTTCGCCACCTCCACCGCACCGGAGTTGTTCCGCCACGCCGCCCTTCGCCGCTCGGATCTGCTTCCTCCGCCGACATTCGCCACGCAACACAATCAACAATTTGGCCATGCGTTCGCCCAAGCCTCGCACCTCCGTAACATCGGTTTCCTCGTAAAAGAAGAAGATCGGCGCGACATGTGGAGGTGACCACACCGCAACCAAAAAGGTACTCTCTTCCCTTATTCGTGCAAATCTTACGCCTTTGCTTGCACGGTATTCATCCCACGTAAGACACTAGTTGACCGCTTCTTCTTGATACTAGATGTTCCTAGTAACTCACGATGCACAAGGTTTCTCCTCATATACTATTTCACCTTAGCTAGAGGTCCGTCGCCTCAATTTCAATTTATGGCCGCTGATTCCCAATTAACAAAGATTCTCAGCGAACAGCGCTAGTACGCCTATTACGCCGGGAAGCAGCGCTTGGTGTTTATCTTAGGGCGCAGCGGCCTAGAGCTACCGGGCGCCGATCCGGAGGTCGGCCGGGATTAAAGGGATGGCCTGGGCGCCGCAAGCACGGCGGTGGTGTGAGGTCATGGGAGGGCGGGCGCGGAGGCAGGGTCTGGCTGTTGGTCGCTGGCGGTTCGAGAAAGATCTTCAATAAAGGATCAAGCGGAAGTAGACGAAGGCCATCTTCCCGTTCCTTATAGATCAGACGGTTCATTAAAAAAATCGACTGACCTATTTATTTTCAGTCAACCGTTATCTTAGATATGACCACGTGTGGTGGTGTGCTGGAGGAGTACCTGCATTTCCTGTGCTCATATATTACAAAATCATACGGAGTAGAATCTAATTTTGTTTGCCATGCAATGTTGTAGAGCTATCATATGTCTCCTGTCATTTATTTTTCAGCCACCTGCTATCTGCTACTTTTACAGTGCACTAGTTCTGCACACCCTTCACCCATACTCTCACTATTATGTTTTTATGCAAGGGTATTTCAGACTCATGCCGAAAAGAGAAGCATCAAAGAAAAGAGAGAAGTCGCCCAGCTCAGAGTGTGGGTACGCAAGACACGCTACAACACTATAAAGGGTGCAAGGTCGCAGATGGAGACGGTAAACGAGCTCGAGTTGATGACCTCGCCGCAATGAACCACCATCCTAGGTGCTTGCTTTAACTTCATGGTGTCATATGTGGTTGCATGTTCCATATGGTGTCTAGCTTGTATTCGAAAGGACGGGTCGGTAAGATAAGGAAAGATATTTTTTACATGAACCACCATCCCGTGAGCACCGAAGACAAATAGTTAGTCGTGGCAATCGGCCGAGCCAAAGGACAAGCCCAACAAAGATAGGCATCACCGAAGCCAACTAAAAGCTGCGATGGTGGCGAAGCAGCCCGCCCCCACCGGGCTCTCGTGTCCTAGATGATCATGCTCACCACTCCAGCCGGATGACTAGCTTGTATTGCTTCCAATTTGGTTAAATTGCATCCGCTTAGCTTACACATTATACCTTTGAATATGACATGCCTTTCTTTTTGGTACATACTAGTACATCTGTGTATTAACCATGTTCTTACATCAAACTAATGTTCTTGTGTATCCCTCATCAATCACTTATGACGAGGCAAAGGTGCAAGGGACTACTCCTCATTTAAAGAATGCAGCCAGCCTCCCGACATGATTCTCAAGAAATGGAAATGCTAGATGAAGATAGTGAACGAGCTCAGAGTTGATTACAGCATTTCTACACTAGCATCGCAGGTGCTTGCTCTAACTTGGCAGCGTGATATGTGGTTGCATGTTGCATGTGGTGTTCCAATCTGTTAAACTGCATGTGCTAGTCCGCTTAGCTTATACATTATACCAAGTAATGTGACATGCCTTCCTCGTATTTAGTACATAGTACATCTGTCTATTAAGCATGTCCTTACATAAACTATATTTTTTTGTATCCCGCATCAATCAATATGACGAGGCACCTTTAGTATATGCAGTGCAATATTAGTTGCATCTTTCATATGATTTATAGCATGCGCTGCTTCTAATTTGTTGAAATTCCATTTATGATGTGACGCTTTTAACTTGGCTGAGTCATATTGGTTGCATCTTTCATGTGGTGTCTAGCTTGCATTGCTTCTTATTTGCTGGAATGGTTTCTGCTTAGTTTATACAAACAGTTGTGAACATGCCATGTCGTCCTATTTTTCGTACATATTCCATCCCGGTATCATGTGTTTGCCTTACATCAAAGTAGTGATTGTCAAGATTATGCATGAATGAGTTCTCAAGAGAGAATTTTATTGCTTTTTCTTGTCGGTTTTACTTGACAATTCAAAATCAATAAAGCGGAAGGAAGTTAGCAAGGCAGCGGATAAAGGTGCTCCTTCCAAACGGAGGGCCTCTACAGCTTTCTACCTCCACACCCCCAAGATGATTTCCAAGACAACACATGCATAGACACTCAACAAAGCTGTGTTTATGATGAGCACGTCTCCCCTAGTGCAGCATCACCGTGCTCCTCTAACTTGGCACTATTATATGTGGTTGCATGTTATGTGTGATGTCTAGCTTGTATTGCTTCTAATTTTGTTGAATTCCATCTCGCCACTTTACACATTATACTTGAATAAGACACGTGTTCCTGCTTTCTAGAACATACAATATCTGCTATCACACCATGTTCTTACATCAAATTACTACTGTTAGTAACCTGCAACAATCACTTATCATAAGACACGTTTGACTTCGAGTGTGATATAGGTTACATCTCACATTCTTTTCTAGCTTGTACTACTAATTTGTTGAAATGGCACTTATGACGAGAGAATTTTAACTTGGTAGAGTGATATTTGTTGCATCTTTCATATGGTGTCTAGCTTTCATTGCTTCTAATTTGTTGAAATGCCTTCTCCTTAGTTTACACATCATAAGTCGTGAATATGCAATGTTGTGAATATGCAATGGCACTAATGACGAGAGACCTCTAACATGGTAGTGTGATGTTGTTTGCATCTTGCATATGATTTATTTCTTGTACTGCTTCACATTTGTTTAAACGCCATTTATGATGAGACACTGTTAACTTCAAGTGAGCGATATTTGTAGCATCTTTCATATGGTGTCTACCTTCCATTGCATTGCTTCTAATTTGGTGAAATGTCTTCTTCTTAGTTTACACATCATAGTTCGTTATCTCTTCCGTCCTGCTTTTCATACATATTACATCCTCCTATCATGTGGTTGTCTAACATCAAAGTTCAGCTTGTCAAGATCACACATCAATTTGTTCTGAAGAACTAAATTGTTATTCGCTTTTTCTTGTCGGCTTGACTTAACATGGCATGAGAAAGAGGAAGAAACATGAATGGCAGGAATGAGAAGCGGATGAATCCTCGCAGATTCGTGGTACCATGGTGCAATAGAAGGTCAAAGTCCAGCGGAAAATTCTACAAACACGACATCCCATGCTACACGAGTTGCAAAAAAGCCAAACAGAACAAATAGCTGCCACCAAACAAGCAGAGACAACCCTAGTTCTTGCAACACCTACCATAGTACTACCACCGCACGACTTACTCAAGGCCAACCGAGCTAGCAGCACGCTCCTCAAGCTCCCTTGCCACTCGACACTACTTCCCAAGCACTTTGACACAAGACGAAGTTGGCAATATCGATGAACCTTGTGAGCTTCAACAGCAAGAAGGTAGTTGCTAGAGTCAAGTTACAGCTTGCATGCTTCTTTATATGTAGTCTCATAGTTTGATGTACACTAACACTTCCTATGTTCGTTGTTGACTAGCACCTAGGCGCAAGAGGAAACAAACATCAAGGATAATGCTCGATAGGTTAACTAAATCTAGAGGAGGAAGAATGGAGATCCATTTTGAGGCACGTTTAAAAGGCCACGTGATGCTGCTGAGTCACCAAGTTAGTATCGTAAGAAGCGGTTGTCATAGGTGTCATGTACGATCCTCCCAACATGGATTCAAGATAGGAATGACAAAGACGAAACCCAGCTTCAACACCTTCCTCACCATTTATCTGTAAGTATGGTTATGTATGGAAACTAGTAATATCGCCTTGCTTCGTTCCCATACTTTCTAGGTTGTCGATAATGAGACTCCATAATTTTCAATAGATGAGGTTCAAGTTGATAGCCAAGATGATGCAACCGACAAGCTTGCACCCATGTTTTCAAGTCTGCTCATGACAAGATTTGTATAACTTGAGGAAAACTCACTTTGAAGGCAAGGCTAACAAGAACTTTCCCAAACATCTCTAGTGGAAAATATATCGATGAAGACCGGAGGGCCTTGTTAAACACCGGTCTGATCCAAGTATCGTACATTATATATATGTGATCGATCACATGTTGAAGTCCTATTTACACACGTGCCACACAAATCTATCTTCTTGTAGGTGAACTGTTCAAAGAACAAGGCCAACCGCATTTAAAGTGAAATTCCAATGCATTTACAGTGATCTCGTAGCTATATTGCACAATCGCGAGGCTCTTGTAATTAGCTGTTGTTTCACTCTTTTCATTGTACCATATTATCGATCTATATTGACTTGTTCGAAATGCAGAGGAAAGCTCGCAAGGACCAAAAAGTACCTGAACCAAATGTTGTGGAAATCTTCAAGGACTGTCACACCAACAAGAAGAAGGGCAT
>JAHIAM010001233.1:0-31880 GCA_021605205.1 Aegilops longissima | reverse complement strand
GTCACCTTCTCATCGCTTCCACTTCCGCCACTTTGTGAACTTGTCGATTGCGACGCATAAGTACTCAAAGCCCCGACAGCTCGGGAAGGGGCCGAGGATGTCGAGCCCCTGCACTCAAAATGGCCAGGATAAAGGGATCGCCCGAGAGCTTGAGCTGGCTGGTGTATCTGCTTGAATGGAACTGCACGCTTCACACTTGGTTACTTGTGCAGCAGCATCCTCGAGGGCTTCGCCGAAGAAACCTTGCCGGAAAGCTTTGCTTAGTGTTTTGCGCCAATGTGGTGACCACATATGCCTCCGTATCTTCGCCAACAGCTTCGGCCCATCTTCCGCAAATACACTTCAATTTCACTCCTGAGTCTTCTTCTGCATGTGATGTTGTCAACAAACCGGTACATACTTGACCGCCGCCTACTTTTTCCGCTTTCTTCTTGCTCTTCGGAAGTTCTCCGTCTCAAGGAAATGGACGATTGTCAGCGCTCATGTTGGAGCCTCGCGGCTCAACAACAAGGACTAAAGGCACTTTTGTCAAGGGAACATCAGCCTTCCACGCCAAGAACCCGCGTTCACGCCGAGCTTGATGATCCCCGCAAGCTTGCCGAGCAAAACTTGTCGGGAGCGCCCGCTTCAACGAAACAAACCCTAGGGCTTGTCGGAGCAGGCTGCTCCTCAGCGATATCTCGCTTGATTTTGGGACCTTCTGGCGGCGGCTTCAGGAGCTTTGCCGAAAGTAGTCACCGAAACCAACTTCCTCTTCTTGCTCGTCTCCGTTGATGGTGTTACAGCTTGGTTGAGTCAGCTTGAGCACAAAAATTCCTGGTTCCATTGTGTAACTTGAGTGCAGCACACTTTGACAGGCCATCAGCAATATCATTCTCGAGCTCTTGGAACATGTTCCATTTGCAGGCCTTCAAAGTGTTCTTCTAGCTTTCTCACTTCATCAACGAGGCTTCCATCAACGGACTCGATAATCTTTGTTTACTTGGCGGACGACAAGCTGCGAGTCACCCCGACGATAAGCTTCTTGATCCCAAGGTCCACCGCATCTCGAGACCGCAAGCAAACCTTCATACTGCAGATTATTTGTTGCTTGCTCCTTGGGAAAGTGCATTTGACTATGTACTTGAGGTGCTCTCCGTGGTGCGATAAGCAGCACGCCGCACCGGGCCTTTGCAGCGAGAAGGCACCATCAAAGTACATCAGCCACTCTTTATTTGCTTCTTTGACGGGATGCTCGCTCTCGAATTTCTTCATCTTATGCTACGCCCATTCTGCTATAAACTCGCCAATGCTCGCTTTGATAGTTGAAGTGCTTTCAAACTTGAGGCCAAAGCTTGACAGCCCAAAGGCCCACTCAACAATCCCGCCTGCTGCTTCGGATTTTGCAATATCCTCTTCAACGGAAAGCGAGTGACAATCGTTATCTCATGTGCTTGAAGTAATGGCGAGCTTTCGAGGCCATGAGGAGGCCGAAAAGCAACTTCTGCACACCGTAGTACCTTGACCTAGCCCCCGCAGAAGGGAACCGACAAAGTAGACCGGCGCTGCACCATCCTTTTCTCAGATCTTGTCGCAATCCTGCGCAGATCCGCCCTTGTCGGGACCAGAGCTTGACGGTGAAGCCCTCGCTTGTCGCTGGATGCATCCGCCTTGCTGTCGGCTCATCATCCGCCTCCTCTCCGCTACTAACGCAGCACTAACCACTTGATTGGTTGCCGCTATATACAGCAGCAACTTCTCTTGTGGCCTAGGTGCGATAAGTATTGGAGTGGAGGACAGTACTCTTTAAGTCTCGCAGCGCAGCCTCCGCTTCGAGTCCATTTCATTGACCCGCTTTTTCAAAATCTTGAAAATGGCAGGCGCCAGCTGACTTAGAGATAAACCTGCCGAGAGCAGCCACGCAACCGCAAGCCTTCTTACATCCTTGACGCGCTTTGGTGCTTCAATCTGCTCAATGGCCTTGATCTTGTCGGGATTGGCTTCAATTCCTCCGAGACACGAAGAACCCGAGAAGCTTGCCGAAGGGACTCCAAACACGCACTTCTCGGGTTGAGCTTGAGGTTGATCTTGCGCAGATTTGCAAAGGTCTCATCTAAATCTTGAACCAGAGTTGCTTTGTCCTTGCTCTGACCACTATGTCATCCATGTAAGCTTCTACATTTCTGTATTTGTGGCTCAAAGGCATCATGGACTACTTGCAAACGTTGAACCAGCATTCTTCAAACCGAAAGGCATCCGTATGAAACAAGATGTGCCACATGGTGTAATGAATGCGTTTTCTTCATCTTCTTCTCGCCATGAAGATCTGATGATATCCTGAATATGCATCAAGAAATGAAAGCAAATCACATCCAGCCGTGGAGTCAACAATCTGGTCGATACGCTGCAAGGGAAATGGGTCTTTGGGACAAGCTTTATTAACATCCGTGAAGTCAATACAAAGTCTCCATTTCCCATTTGCTTTATGCATAACCACCGGATTGGCCAACCACGGGATGGAGCACCTCCGACAAGGCCTGCTGCTTCCAACTTCTTGATCTCTTCTCGCTATGAATTCTGGCGCCCACCGCTGCTTCCTAACTTTTGCTTGACGGGCCGCTGCATGAGGACAGACAGCTAGGTGGTGCTCAATTACTTTCCGAACACCGGGATGTCGATGGTTGCCATGCAAACACATCGACATTCGCCCGCAGAAAGCAACGAGCTCGCCTTCCTATTTAGGGTCAAGCAGGCAATCGATGGTGAAGGTACCACCAGCTGCCGCCCTCCTTGGCGGCACCTTCTGGTCTTCGCGGAGCTGCCATCATCTTCTTGCACTTGCCGGTGGAGCTCGATGGTGCGCCCTCGACGGTAGCGCAGCACCAAGAGGTGCGCTTGCCGAGGGGCATCGAGCTTTGCCGACTTGGTGGTCTTCTTCTTCCCCGGAGCTTCAGCGGCAAGTGTTTTGCTATCCGTCGTAGCTGCCGCATCCCGGTAATCTTGTCGGCGCAGATAAGCGCATCCTTCTTGTCGCCATGAACAGAAATGACGCTTATCGGGCCGGCATCTTGAGTAGGTTGTAGGCGAATGAGAGGCTGCCATGAACTTGGCGAAGTGCCGACGCCAAGTATCCCATTGTAGGGCAATGGGAAATCAGCAACGCCGAATGTGACCTCTCGCCCTGAAATTTAACTCATCGCCAAATGTTACCGCAATGTGATCTTCCCTTTGGCTTGCTCCTTCCTCGGGTTGATTCCTTGAAAGTACCGCTTCTTCGAGCTCATTGTCAGGATTTGAAGCTTCGAGCACCGCAGAGAGATCAGATTCAGGCCGCCCCGCCACAACCAACATTTTAGTGACCTTGAGGTTATGGATAGTTGGTGAGACCAACATCGGCAAGCACCCAACCGCAGCTTATGCGATCGGGTGGTCCTCAATATCAAAGATGATGGGCGGCCGGACCACTTCGAGGTTCACGGACTTCATGGATGGTTCTCGCTGCATTGACCTCCCGCATCCATTGCTTGAGTTGGCGGTGCGAGGTATGCGAGAAGCACCACCGCCAACGCAGAACCTCGCTGCCTTCCTCAAACTCCTGCTCATCAGCTTCATCGCCTTCCATGTCTTCATCATCTTCTTCTTCTTCGCCCTTGTCGCGCCGCTGGGAGGTCTGCGCTCTTGCCGCTTGGCCTTGCCATGGGCCCTCCCCGGCCGGTCTCTTCTTACTAGTTGCACCAAGACCTTCCTGGGCCTTCTCCTTGTCTCGCCGCCAGATTCAGCCTTCTATAGTTCAACAAGCTGCTCGACTTTCTTGCAGCCGAGATCGTGGCCCTTGGTGCGTGAATCTTACAAGATTGCTTGTTGAGCTGTCGCTTGTCGGTGGTCGCCACATCTGACGATCGGTGTCGGCGGCAACCTCCTTGCCGGAGCTACCAACCTTGGCCTTGTTGAGCCACCAGCGTTTGACTGCTCGACAACTAGTACCTCCTTGTTCTTCTTCTTTTCGTTGTTCCGCCGCCGCTCTTCCTTGCCGGGCGGTCTCCTCATCGCCGATTCTGCTCCCACATCCTCTCCGGAGTCTTCTTCCTCCTCGCGCGGCACACTTGTCGCCAAGGCATACAGCTCATCGACGCCTTGACTTTGCACATCGCCATCTCTCCTCATCCTACGGTTCCGCGACGCTCGATGAAATGCGCTGATCACCGCGGCGGGTGGACGCCCGAATGTTGTAGTGCACACGATCAATCTTCGATGAACTTGCGCAGGACTCTCCTCCTTCCGGGCGAGCAGGTGAAGGTCACTTTGGCCATGAGGCTTGTGGTCACCGTGAAGGCGCCGACAAACCGATGGCACAAATCTGCCCAAGAAGATATGGAACTGTCCGGCAAGTGCATGAGCCAAGATCTCGACGCTTGGCTTGAGCACCGTGAGGGAAGTAGTTGGCAAGGATCTTGTCGCTTCGCCCCCCGCAGCTCGCAGCACAACAATGTAGATGCCGAGGAACTCCGATGGGTGTGTTCTGCCATCATAATTCTCCGCACATCCGCTTGAAGTTTTTCTTGTCGGGCCACTTGACTTGCCGCAGCTCACGAGTGAACGCAGGGCAACTCATCACAGACGCAAGTCGCCCGTTCTCTCGGGCGCATGCATGTCAACAGCTGGCCCAAGCGCTGGTCGGATTGACGCGCGCTTTCGGGCGCCGGCGCGAGTTCGAAGCGCCTTCTTGTTGCCGCCTTAAGAACTTGGCGCTGATCACGGCGAGCTCAGGATCCGACGACGCGTGGAGTCGCTGCCGAGGTGAATCCGAGGAGCTGGTGATCTCGGCCTTCGGAAGGGGAGTGCATGGTGGTGTCACCTCGCAGGTCTCTGCCGCCACTGCTCGCGTTTTGTCGCCGCCGCAAGGACGCAGCTTGGTTGTCGCGGAACGCCGCCGCTGGCGGCCGGCGAGACTTGATCGTGGCCTTCCATTCGCCGACCTTTGTCGGCCGCTGGAGGGTAGTCTAGAAGCGCTTGAGCTCTCGCCAAGGCTTCGCTGGAGTGGTGGTGGCAAAGGCGACGGAGCGAGGAACGGATGTGCTCAACTCCCAACCAAGTTAGGAGGAGCAGCATCCGCCTGCCGACCGTGATTCCCTCGCATCGCATGTCAAGCGCATGAGGGCCTCGAGGGCCTCGGATCCTCCAGCTTGGCTTTGATCCAACGAAGCGATGGTGCTGCGAGCATCATGACGCTGCCGGTCTCGCTTCTTCTTGAGAAGGACGCGTGCGGATTCGACGCCTGCTTGCGCCGCTTTGTCCTTGACCTGGCGGCGCCAGGCTCTCTCGACGACGCCTGCTCTCCGCTAGCCTTTCCCCACCACTCGCCACCTGTGGTTGTGGGTTTGACACGACGGTTTCTCAGTTGCCGCCAAGCCTTCTTCTTCGTGGCATGTTGACGAAGATGATGAAGAAACTGCTCGTGCGAACGCCGGATCGGATTCACACAGCCTCGACGCCTTTACCTGGCACGACTTCTCGCAACATGAACCACTGGGTGATTCAGATCAGGCTTGAACAGCTCCCGCAGCATGCCATCCAACTCCAAGACAAGAAGTTCCGGGGCTCACCCGGGCGCAGCCTCATGATGTCCGCCGCTTTTGAACTCCCAAGCAGGCCTCCCTCTCTCGCAAAGGCGCAATGCGGCGGCGAAGGAAGTCCGCGCCAACTGCTCCCACGGTAAGCCCGCATGCCCGAGGCGCAAGATCCTAGTCACGGCATCTTCAACTTGGCATCCTCCGCGCCAAGTTGCTCCAATCGCTGTCAAGACTATGGGGTTTGCGCAGGCAGTGAAAGGCTGCGGTCCTCCTCCAAGATCCAACACCACCGGCTCTCCACCTCCCACTTGCCGCGCAGCCTCCGTCAAGATATGCTTTTTCTGCCGATCCCGGAGGTCCATGCACCTCCGCAAGCTCTCTCTCTCTACATGGGGCGGAAGTAATGGCGAAAAGTGCTACATTTGGGTGGACTCCCACAAAGTTCTCGCAGAGTTGTGCGAAACTGCCATGGTGAGGACGGCGTTGGGGGTGAAATCAAGGAGGCGGAGGCCATATGTGTTCATGACATCGCAAAAGAATTGAAAAGGGCGGGCAGAGCCCGCAGGGAAGAAAAGTGCAAGAAAGGGTACCGATGGAAACCTTCTCGGATGTGGCGGCGGAGATCACCTCGCGCTGGTGCGCCTGCCTCCGCCGACCGAAAAGGTAATACAGCTCCCCGCAGCCCTTCCTCACAAGCAAGGGATCAAGAGGGCCCTCCTTCCAGAGGCCATGAGCCGGGCGCCGGCTGACTTCACCTCTTGCCCTTGTCGGCTTTGAGCCATGGCGGAGGTGGTGGAGGAACTGACGGCGCAGGGCACCGTGGCAATGGGAGGGGGGGAGCGCCGCCTCTTTGACTCGAGGAGAAGGAGGAGCGGCGGTGGTTTTGATGTGACAAGAATGGCAAGTGGGCGTTTCTGCCCCAGCTTCTCGCTTATAAGGGGAGAGGTGGCGCTCCGGGCTTCCCATTAAAGAAAGCCCCCACGATCTCTCCTGACGACGCCACGCCCGAACGCGCTGCCTGTGGGGACGGGGGTCCGGGTTAATAATCATGTGATCCGGGCCGCTGCAGTCTGCAATCGCTTTGGGCTGGCCCAACAGAGCTTGGCGCTGCAGTGGCCCAGCCCGGGCTCCCGACGGTAGATTAGAGTAGGGTACCCTAGTACTCGAACTGCAGCACGGACAAATGCAGCACCCCGCAAGGGGCTGGCCTGGTGACCGCTATGTCCTCAAGTGGGTCCTTTGAGCTATTCAACAGACCTTACTTTGTTTCGAGTCCGCTAACAACTTAAGTGCGCTGCAACTAGTTGCGCATAAGGTTGTTGTCTGAGGCGTGCATCGCCAAAGAGGTTGCCGACGCCCGCACTCAAAGGTCATGCAAAGGTGCCTGCCGACAAGTTCCCTAAAAGCGAGGGCACAAACATACAAGGGAAGAAATCAAGTAAAGGGAATAACATTGCAATTGTTGCCTAAGATAGAGTATGTCACAAAATAACTTGTCGCAGATGTAATAAATTGTTCTACTAAACATGATCTCGCAGCGACAAGGAAAAGATAAACTTGGTGGCCTAGTCCACGCGGGTCGCCATCGAGCCTCTTGACTGGCCACCCTGCCCACGATGGGTGCGATAAGGGCCTTGAGTGCTTCAACGCCGGCAGATGGAGGCAGAGACTTGAGGACGCTGGTGAAGTTGACGCCAAGTTGCGGAAGGCCACCTTCATCAAGACCTTCCGGAGGGCCCCCGCAGCAGATTTGGCGCGACTCTGCCGCCAGCTGCTTTGGGACCTCCTCCCGGAGCCGCCGGAGACCCGCCAACACGCCCTTGAAGAATAGGCTGAGCTTGGCGCTGGGTTGAGGTTCTCGCCGGTGGAGTACCCAAGATCCACCATCCCCAACTCCATCACTCATTATGGATGGCGGCGGCAAGGTCCACAAGACCTTCTCGGCCCAAAGGCATTATGCTATCTCCGAGATTATTCTAGGCGGTCACCGATTCGGCAAAGCTAGCCTCGCTGGCTTTGATCTTCTCCAACAGGCCCGCTTCGCCTCCTTGGCGCTGGCCCAAAGATCTCGCTGAGTGGCTGGCTTAGCCCAGATCTGCCTTGGAGTCCTTGGCGGCGCTGAGCTCTTCGATCTTTTCAAAGAAACGACTCGCAGCTCGCCGAGAGTATAGGCGCCCTTCTCGCTCACGCTTCAGCCCGTGACCTCCTCGGCGCTTCTCGAGGGTGGCCTCCAGCTGGGCCACCTTGCCTCCAATTCTTCTTGGCGGCTCTCAAGACTGCCAGCAGCCCTTTGCCTCCCGGAGTGCCCCGCCACTGATTGCTTCATGCTGCAAGATCTTCCTCGTAGCTGTCGAGGTTGATCTTCTCGCGCCACCACCTTCTTGGGCGGAGAGCTTCGCCGCGAGCCTTTGCTGCTTCGACTCGGCCTTCTCCAAGATGAAGGCCAGGCGCTTTTCGGAAAGCTGCTCCGCTTCGCTATATCCCGAGAGTTTTTGTTAGCGCCACGGAGCTCCTTCAAGGCTTCCATGTCGCCCCGCCGCGACAAGCGCCTCCTGCGACTCCAGCTTAGCTTGTCGGGCGCGGTAGAGCGACAGCAGTTTTTCAAAGAATGCCTTCCTCAGCTCGCCGCCGCTACTTGGCGCTAACCAGCGATACCAGCCGGAGGCGAGCAGCTCCACGTCAAGGTCTCCTCGACCGCGCCTCGAGCTCGACGCCCATGGAAGCTTGATGAAGACACCTTCGCCGGCCTTAAGATAGGCATCGGGCTGGGGCTCTTCGGAGCCTGGTGCAGCATCGGTGGCGGGGGGATCGGCGGTCGGCGTAGCGCTCGGCGCCTCGCGCCTCTGAGCCGCCAAGACGATCGCCGACCCTCCCCTGTAGCCTCTCACAAGAGCTTTGGTGGCCTCCTCACGCGGACCCATCGGCGCCGGCCTCCTCTTCCATGTTGGCGTATCGCCATTGTTGCCGCAGAAGGCCCTCTCGCCGCAGCCTTAGTCTCCATCGGCTCTCCGCGATGGATCTCGACGATCGAGAAAGAAAGAACCGCTAAGCAAATGTTCAAGAAGAATGTAAGAAAAGAACCCAAGGGAGATTTTCAAACTAAAAGATTACCCGCAGGATCTTTTGTCATGTCTCCACCACCGAGGTTCTGCTTTTGCTGCCCCTTGCTCGGAGAAGCTCCCTTGTCTGAGAGGCCTCCTTGTCGGAGAGCACTCCTTGGCGGAGATTTCTCCCTTGGCGCGAGTTGAAGTGCATGTGACTTCAGAGTGACTTCCTGACCTTCCCGGCGAGGCTGCTCTGCCCTACACAAATCAACCAGCCAGAAATCAAGAAGAAGGAGCACCCAGCACACCTAACCGTAAGAAATGAATCAAATACTTACGCCGGGGCCGTGCTGGGGCTGCTCATGAAGGGTTGCCGGATCCGCAAGGGAGTCTCAGACGGCTCCCTGTCAGCCACAGGGAATCATCCGAGACGACAACCACCGGGTCTTGGCCCTCTTCGACGCCTCCGAGCCAGCGGCCCGAGAAGGAAAGAGCTCGTAATGAAGCAAGTCGACACAAGACAAAGCAAGAATTGAAGAATTACAAGTAATAAAGGATAAGAACTTACTCTTCCTCTTCTTCCTCGGAGCTGAGAGCGGAGAAGTCAAATTCCGCCCGGCGGCGACGAGCTGGAGGAGTAGGCTCCTCGGATGCTTGGCGGTGCGGGGCCGTGGTTCCAAGGCCCCGCCCTGCTGTTGTGGGCGGCAGACGCGCCTCCGCTGCAACAAGGTTTGCCGCTGTGGAGCGCCCGGGCGGGCGAGGCGGTTGTTGGGCCGCTCGTCGCCCCGCCACTTCTCCGGTCTTGCGGAGACGCTTTTCTGGCGGGGCCGGGCTCCTCCCGCTGCAAGCTACTTGACGGCGGAGGGAGGCGCCCGCAGTGCCTGCTCGGGCCAGCTGCTGGCCTCGCCTGCTTCTCCTCAACGGGCGAACTCCTCTCGATCGGCAAGGCTTGCCGCCGGCTGCTTTCCGCCTCGACGGTGAACTCTAAACACGCCGGGCGGCAGCAGCTTCGCCGCCTCCAACCTTGTGGGCGCGCCGCCATCTCTTGCTCGGTGGTGTCGCTGGTGAGCCGCTCGCCGCCGGCACGGATCGGCACTTCTTCCAAGTCGTCAAGAACCGCCGCAGACGACGCCGTCGGGCGGGCTCCTCGCTAGTTGGAACGATTCCATGGGAATCGCACAACGGCATCATCGCGCGGATGCGGTCAAGCGACGAGTTGTTGCACAGGGCACGACTCCTCGGCAACATGAATCACTCGGGTGATCTGCATCAGTTTGAACAGCCCCGCAGCATGCCATCCAACTCCAAGACAAGAAAGTTCCAGCTCAGACTTGGGCGCAGCCTCATGATGTCCGGGCCGCTTTGAACTCCCAAGCAGGCCTCCTCTCTCCCTGCAAAGGCGCAATGCGGCGGCGAAGGAAGTCCGCGCCTAACCGCTCCCACGGTAAGCCCTGCATGCCCGAGGCGCAAGATCCTAGTCACGGCATCTTCAACTTGGCATCCTCCGCGCCAAGTTGTTCCAATCGCTGTCCAAGACTATGGGGGTTTGGCGCAGGCAGTGAAAGGCTGCGGGTCCTCCTCCAAGATCCAACACCAACCGGCTCTCCACTCCTCCCACTTGCCGCGCAGCTCCGCCAAGATATGCTTCTTTCTTGCCGATCCCGGAGGTCCATGCACCTCCCAAGCGGCTTCCTCTCTACGCTGGGCGTGAAGTAATGGCGAAAAGTGCTACATTTGGGTGGACCCCACAAAGTTCTCAAGAGGTGTGCGAAAACTGCCATGGTGAGGACGGCGTTGGGGGTGAAATCAAGGAGGCGGAGGCCATATGTGTTCATGACATCGCAAAAGAATTGAGGCGGGGCGGCAGAGCCCGGCGGAAGAAAAGCGCAAGAAAGGGTACCGATGGAAACCTTTCGATGTGGCGGCGGAGATCACCTCGCGCTGGTGCGCCTGCCTGCCTGACACCAGAAAAGGTAATACAACTCCCGCAGCTCCTTCCCTCACAAGCAAGGGATCAAGAGGGCCTCTCTTCCGCCATGGCCATGAGCCGCCAAGGCTGGCTGACTTCACCCTTTGCCCTTGTCGGCTTCAGAGCCATGGCGGAGATGGTGGAGGAACTGACGGGCGCAGGCACCGTGGCAATGGGGAGGGGGCTGAGCGCCGCCTTTGGACTCGAGGAGAAGGGAGGAGCGGCGGTGGTTTTGATGTGACAAAGAATGGCAAGTGGGCTGCCTTCCCTGCTTCCCTTATAAGGGGGAGAGGGGCGGCGCTCCGATTTTCCCATTAAAGAAAGCCCCACGATCTCTCCCACGACGCCACGCCCGAACGTGCTGCCTGTGGGGACGGGGGTCTGCTTAATAATCATGCTATCCGGCCGGTGCCTGCAGCAATCGCTTTTGGGCCCGCCCAACAGATCTTGGCGCTGCAGGTGGCCCAGTCCGGGGCTCTGCTGGTGTAGCTAGCGAGGGGTACCCTAGTACCCTCAACTCTGCACGGACAATCGCAGACTCGGGGTGGCTGGCCCGGTGACCGCCAAGTTGTCCTCGGCCGCCCTTTGGAGCCATTCAAGAACAAAGAATCAAGGCCCCGCAAGAGGAGCTTGCCGAAGGCCACTCAAGGCACGAGGGAAACAAGACCCCGCAAGAGGAGCTTGTCGGAAGGCTTGGTGAGCGAAGCTCCCGAGCGCCGACAAGGACCTTGCCGCTGCAGTAACCTCTCTTCATCTCCGCCCCACCATCCGCCAACGTGTCGCCATGGGGCTTTCCTGTGGACGCGGTCAATGGGCCAGCCGCCACCGGGAGCAGCGATAAGCGGGCCGACAAGCTACCATCATGGCAAACGGAGGCGACTTGACGGTCCCTCGCTATAATCGCTCAGCGACCGAGACGGCATTTATGACTCTTGTCCCTTGCCGCCGAGTTAGGTATAGATCATCGTACACCGACAAAGCGTGTACCAACCTCTGCTTTTTCCTATTCTACCCTTGTCTACTTGCCAATTGTGGTGACCCCTGTGCCTATAAAAGGAGGCCCAAGTGCAACGAGAAAGGGTTCGGCCCGCTTAGTTCATCTCGACTGCTCGAGACCATACCGACCACAACAAGGACTAAAGGCACTTCGCCACAAGGGAACATCAGCTTCCACGCCAAGAACTCCGCGGTTCGCCGAGCTTGATGATCCCGCATGCTTGCCGAGCAAAACTTGTCGGGAGCGCTCGCTTCAACCAAGCAAACCCTAGGGCTTGTCGGAGCAGGCTGCTCTTTGGCGATATTCACGCTGATTTTGGGACCTTCTGGCGGCAGCTTCAGTGGAGCTTTGCCGGAAAGTAGTCACCAAAACCAACTTCCTCTTCTTACGCTGTCCTCGTTGATGGTGTTACAGCTTGGTTGAGTCAGCTTGAGCACAAAATTCCTGGTTCCATTGTGTAACTTGAGGCAGCACACTTTGACAAAGCCATCAAGAATATCATTCTCGAGCTCTGGAACATGTTCCATTTGCAGTGCCTTCAAAGTGTTCTTCTAGCTTTCACTTCATCAACGAGGCTTCCATCAACGGACTCGATAATCTTTGTTCACTTGGCGGACGACAAGTCGCGACTCACCCCGACGATAAGCTTTTGATCCCAAGGTCCACCGCATCTTAAGACCGCAAGCAATCCTTCATACTCTGCAGTATTATTTGTTGCTTGCTCCTTGGGAAAGTGCATTTGGACTATGTACTTGAGGTGCTCTCCGTGGTGCGATAGCAGCACGCCGCACCGGGCGCCTTTGCAGCGAGAAGGCACCATCAAAGTACATCAGCCACTTTTATTTGCTTCTTTGACAGGATGCTCGCTCTCGAATTTCTTCATCTTGCGTCAAGGCCCATTCTACTATAAACTCTGCCAATGCTCGCTCGATAGTTGAAGTGCTTTCAAACTTGAGGCCAAAGCTTGACAGCCCAAATACCACTCAACAATCCTGCTCTTGCTTCGGATTTTGCAATATCCTCTTCAACGGAAAGCGAGTGACAACTGTTATCTCATGTGCTTGGAAGTAATGGCGCAGCTTTCAAGGCCATGAGGAGGCCGAAAGCAACTCTGCACACCGTAGTACCTTGACCTAGCCCCCGCAGAAGGGAACCGACAGTAGACCGGCGCTGCACCATCCTTTTCAGATCTTGTCGCAATCCTCGCGCAGATCCGCCCTTGTCGGGACCAGAGCTTGACAAGCCCCCCGCTTGTCGCTGGATGCATCTCGCCTCGTTGTCGGCTCATCATCCGCCTCCTCTCCGCTACTAACGCAGCACTAACCACTTGATTGGTTGCCGCTATATACAGCAGCAACTTCTCTTGTGGCCTAGGTGCGATAAGTATTGGAGGAGGACAGGTACTCTTTAAGTCCTCGCAGCGCAGCCTCCGCTTCGGAGTCCATTTCATTGACCCGCTTTTTCAAAATCTTGAAAATGGCAGGCCGCCACCTGACTTAGAGATAAACCTGCTGAGAGCAGCCACGCAACCGCAAGCCTTCTTACATCCTTGACACGCTTTGGTGCTTCAATCTGCTCAATGGCCTTGATCTTGTCGGGATTTGCTTCAATTCCCTTTGAGACATGAAGAACCCGAGAAGCTTGCCGAAGGGACTCCAAACACGCACTTCTCGGGTTGAGCTTGAGGTTGATCTTGCGCAAATTTGCAAAGGTCTCATCTAAGTCTTGAACCAGAGTTGCTTTATTCTTGCTCTTGACCACTATGTCATCCATGTAAGCTTCTACATTTCTGTGTATTTGTGGCTCAAAGGCATCATGGACTACTCTTGCAAACGTTGAACCAGCATTCTTCAAACCGAAAGGCATCCGTATGAAACAAGATGCCCACATGGTGTAATGAATGCGGTTTTCTTCATCTTCCTCTCGCCATGAAAATCTGATGATATCCTGAATATGCATCAAGAAATGAAAGCAAATCACATCCACCGTGGAGTCAACAATCTGGTCTATACGCCGCAAGGGAAATGGGTCTTAGGGACAAGCTTTATTAACATCCGTGAAGTCAATACAAAGTCTCCATTTCCCATTCGCCTTATGCATAACCACCGGATTGGCCAACCACGGGATGGAGCACCTCCGACAAGGCCTGCTGCTTCCAACTTCTTGATCTCTTCGCTATGAATTCTGGCGCCCACCGCTGCTTCCTAACTTTTGCTTGACGGGTCAAGCATGAGGACAGATAACCAGGTGGTGCTCAATTACTTTCCGAACACCGGGATGTCGATGGTTGCCATGCAAACACATTGACATTCGCCCAGCAGAAAGCAACGAGCTCGCTTCCTATTTAGGGTCCAGCAGGCACCGATGGTGAAGGTACCACCAGCTGCCGCCCTCCTTGGCGGCACCTTCTTGGTCTTCGGCGGAGCTGCCATCATCTTCTTGCACTTGCCGATGGAGCTCGATGGCGCCCTCGACGGTAGCGCAGCACCGAATAGGTGCGCTTGCCGGAGTGGGAATCGAGCTCTTGCCGGACTTGGTGGTCTTCTTCTTCCCCGGAGCTTCAGCGCAAGTGTTTTGCTATCCGCCGCAGCTGCCGATCCCGGAATCTTGTCGGCGCAGATAAGCGATCCTTCTTGTCGCCATGAACAGAAATGACGCTTATCGGGCCGGGCATCTTGAGTAGGTTGTAGGCGAATGAGAGGCTGCCATGAACTTGGCGAAGGCCGACGCCAAGTATCCCATTATAGGGCAATGGGAAATCAGCAACGCCGAATGTGACCTCTCGGTCCTGAAATTTAACTCATCGCCAAATGTTACCGCAATGTGATCTTCCTTTGGCTTGCTCCTTCCTCGGGTTGATTCCTTGAAAGTACCAGCCTCTTCGAGCTCGCTGTCGTGGATTTGAAGCTTCGAGCACCGCAGAGGAGATCGATTCAGCCGCCCCGCCACCAACCAACATTTTAGTGACCTTGAGGTTGCGGATAGTTGGTGAGACCAACATCGGCAAGCACCCAACCGTAGTTATGCGATCAGGGTGGTCCTCAATATCAAAAATGATGGGCGTGGCCGACCACTTCAGAGGTCTACGGACTCCACGGATGGTTCTGCTGCATTGACCTCCCGCATCCATTGCTTGAGTTGGCGGTGCGAGGTATGCAGAGAAGCACCACCACCAACGCAGAGAACCTCCTGCCTTCTCAAACTCCTGCTCATCAGCTTCATCGCCTTCCATGTCTTCATCATCATCTTCTTCTTCGTCTTGTCGCGCCGCTGGGAGGTCTGTCTTCTTGCCGCTGCTTGGCCTTGCCACGCGCCCTCCCCGACCGGTCTCTTCTTACTAGCTGCACCAGCACCTTCCTAGGCCTTCTCCTTGTCTCACCGCAGTATTCAGCCTTCAGAGTTCAACGAGCTGCTCGACTTTCTTGCAGCTCGAGATCGTGGCCCTTGGTGCGTGAATCTTACAAGATCGCTTGTTGAGCTGTCGTTTGTCGGCGGCCGCCACATCTTGACGATCGGTGTCGGCGGCAACCTCCTTGCCGGAGCTACCAACCTTGGCCTTGTTGGCGCCCGCTCCGCTGCCGGACTGCTCGACAACTAGTACCTCCTTGTTCTTCTTCTTTCGTTGTTCCGCCACCGCTCTTCCTTGCCGGGCGGTCTCCCTCACCGCCGATTCTGCTCCCACATCCTCTCCTCGAGTCTTCTTCCTCCTCAGCCACAGGCACACTTGTCGGCCAAGGCATACATCTCACAGACGCCCTGATTTTGCACATCGCCATCTCCTCCTCATCCTACGGTTCCGCGCATGTTCGATGAAATGCGCCGATCACCGCGTAGGGTGGACGCCCTGAATGTTGTAGTGCACACGATCAATCTCCGGATGAACTTGCGCAGGACTCTCCTCCTTCCGGCGCAGCAGGTGATGGTCACTCTTGGCCATGAGGCTTGTGGCCTCCCGTGAAGGCGCCGACAAACTGATGGCACAAATCTGCCTAAGAAGATATGGAACTGTCCAACAAGTGCATGAGCCAAGATCTGACGTTTGGCTTGAGCACCAGAGGGAAGTAGTTGGCAAGGATCTTGTCGTCTCGTCCCCCCGCAGCCTGCACCGCAATGGTGTAGATGCTGAGGAACTCCGATGGGTGTGTTCTGCCATCATACTTCTCCGCACATCCGCTTGAAGTTTTTCTTGTCGGCCATCGACTTGCCGCAGCTCACGAGTGAACGCAGGGCAACTCTATCACAGACGGCAAGTCGCCTGCTTCGGGCGAATGCATGTCAACAGCTGGCCCGCGCGCTGGTCGGATTGACGCCGCTTTCTTCAGCGCCGATGCGCAGTTCGAGCGCCTTCTTGTTGCCGCTCTCAACAACTTGGCGCTGATCACGGCGAAGCTCAGGATCCGACGACGCGGTGGAGTCGCCGCCGAGGTGGATCCGAGGAGCCGGTGATCTTGGCCTTCGAAGGGGAGTGCATGGTGGTGTCACCTCGCAGGTCTCTGCCGCCACTGCTCGCGTTTTGTCGCCGCCGCAAGGACGCAGCTTGGTTGTCATGGAACGCGCTGCTGGCGGCCGGCGAGACTTGATCGTGGGTCTTCCATTCGCCGACCTTTGTCGGCCGCTGGAGGGTAGTCTAGAAGCAGTTGAGCTCTCGCCAAGGCTTCGCTGAGTGGTGGTGGCAAAGGCGACGGAGCGAGGAACGGATGTGCTCGACTCCTAACCGTTAGAGGAGCAGCATCCCGCCTAAGCGACCGCATTCGCTGCATCGCATGTCAAGCGCGGCATGCGGGTCTCGAGGGCCTCGATCCTCCAGCTTGGCCTTGATCCAACGAGCGATGGTGCTGCGAGCATCATGACGCTGCCGGTCTCGCGCTTCTTGAGAAGGACGCGCGCGATTCGACGCCGGCTTGGCGCCACCTTGTCTTGGACCTGGCGGCGTCAGGCTCTTCTCGACGACGCCTGCTCTCCGCTGCTTTGTCTTCCCCACCACTCGCCAGCCCGGTGGTGGTGGGTTTGACGCGACGGTTTCGCCGCCGCCGCCTTCTTCTTCGTGGCATGTTGACGAAGATGATGAAGAATCGCCGTGGTGAACGCCGGATCGGGTTCACACAGCCTCGACGCCTCTACCGGGCGCGCCAAAGATGTCGGGAAGTTGATCGTGGCCCACTTAACACCTATGGGACCGGGTCCCTTGTGGTTCGGAGGGGGGCGGAGATTGCACAAAGAGCGGATCGAGGCGATGCACACGAGCAGATTTACCCAGCTTCGAGCTCTCCGAGAGATAATACTCCTACGCTGCTTGGTGGATTGTATTGTGTTCTTGCTAGGGAGCAATGGGAGCTACAAAACCTAGCCTCGAGTCAAGATGGTCTCGAACGAGTCGAATGAACTAAGTCGAGCCGAACCCTTTCACGCTGCACTTGGGCCTCCTTTATAGACACAAGGGGTCACCACAGTGCAAGTAGACAAGGGTAGAATAGGAAAACAGAGGTTGGTACACCGCTTTGTACAGCTGTACAAAGTGATCTATACCTAACTCGACGACAAGGGACAAGAGTCATAAATGCCCGCCTCGGCCTCGAACAAAGGTAACAGGACCGCCGAAAGCGCCTCCGCTTGCCACGATGGTAGCTTGTCAGCCGCTATCATCGCCTCCTCACGGGCACAGCCCATTGACACGCTGCGTTCGAAAGCCCCATGGCAACACGCTACGGATGAGCTGGAGCGAGATGAAGAGAGGTTGCTCGTCATGGTAAGCGCCTTTGCCGCTGCAAGGTCCTTGTCACGCCGGAGCTTGTCGCCACTGCCTTCCCCGCAAGCTCCTCTTGCCGGGTCTTGTTTCCATCGTGCCTTGAGTATTTTCCCGCAAGCTCCTCTTGCCGGGCCTTGATTACTTTGTTCTTGAATGGCTCCAAAGGAGCCGCCGAGGACCTTGGCGGTCACCAGCCAGCCCTGCCACGGGTGTTGCGATCGTCTGGTAGACGAAGTTCGGGTACTAGGGTACCCTACTCTAGTACAATCGACATGCACAAAACACTTTTTTTGAATGAGTGTCTTGTGCAGTTCAACTAAAATGTCACGTGGGCAACATCTCTCAATTTTGGTGGAACTGCACAAAATGGTGATTGGAGTTTCCAAAATCTCCGCCAAGTTCTCACTGGTAATCTCGCAACATTTTATTAGCCTTTGCAAGATGGAGCTGTCACTCGTGACCACAATGGCACTTTATTTTAGTGGAACTGCACAAAAGGATAAGAAAATTATAGTTGCACCTTACATGAGCCGGACAGCCAACCTTAATGTTCCTCAATTTTAGTGCAACTACTAAAGAAGAACCTGCCACCACAAGAGCAAGTACTTCTTGCTAGTCAATGATGCAATCTTTGCTTAATTTCAGTGAACCGCAGTAAAAGGCGCATGAATTGAATCATGGAACTCCAGGCAGACCTCATCCTACTGGAGCTGGAGGTTGAGTTCAAGGAGGCCGCTATTAAAGCGAAATCATGCTCTCCTGTCTCCTTGTTTGTGTTGTGCAAACGAGAATACTCAACTACAGATGTTGTGATGGTCAAGAGCATTCACCAAGTTCTTCGATTGTATGACATGGCTAGCCAAGATGGATTTAATCTCGATATTCACTTTATCAAAACGCTCTAATGGGTTGGTTCTGAATCTTGCAAGCTGGGAATCAATGAGATGTGTAGGCATCTTTGTTGTACTTATTATTCGAATCTTATTTGTTGGTTCTGAATCTTGCAAGCTGGGAATCAATGAGATGTGTAGGCATCTTTGTTGTACTTATTATTTGGATCTTATTTGTTGGTTCTGAATCTTGCAAGCTGGGAATCAATGAGCTGTGTAGGCATCTTTGTTGTACTTATTATTTGGATCTTATTTGTTGGTTCTGAATCTTGCAAGCTGGGAAACACGACATGATGATGAAGAGGACAGCAACCATAACAAACAGTTCAAACTTGGTAGTATTATCTTTGTGAAAGTGCAACAAATGTGCTGATCGTAAAGGCCCCGAGAATAATAATTCTAATTGTTGTGCATGTTGATCCTGTGGCACCGATATAACGAGCCAATGCATTGCTTATTTTAAGTATAAATTTCATTAAAGCTAATTAAATTTAAGTAAAGTGACCTCTAACTCCTATTATTACAATACCAATACAGACCCGCCGTGAACCGACGGTGGTCCGAGTAGGTTTCTTAATGGAGGCGCTTGAATGCGCTTAGGGTGCATCTTCCGCGGGCAGCAGCATTTAGGGAGGGTAGTAACTGTTGTCTCCTCACACACTCACCATCGTTGAATCCAGCCCCCAAGAGCTGAAAACGAATCTGTCCCGCCACACACTCGCTCACCAAGAGACTCCAATGGCGATCCGAGGGTGAGCCTGCTGGATATGGACTTCAGCAAGGAGTTAGTTCGCCGCTCAGTCCTCCGCTGCACCAAGTTGAATGTGATGTACACCAACGATACGGACTCGGTGAAGCTCTCGCTCGCCTCATTCTATGGCTGCACCAGGTTCGAGCATTCACCCGCTTCATCGGCAAATACCGATCGCACCTTCGCCACGGTGGAGAGAAGGAAGAACGCGACGATTCAGCCATCCGTGCAACAAGCTTGTCGACATCCGTATAATACAAGATCATCAAGAACGGGCAGGAGAAGGACTCGTGGTTGACCTCACCGAGACCATCATCGACCCTCGACACGCCAACACGAAAGAAGACGACCTGAACACGGGAGGTACCTTTGAATCTAGCCTACATAACCTACGCGCCAAGGACGACACGCATGCTACGACATGTACATGCAGATCTTGGACATGAGGGCGGTTCGCTTCCCCGTGAATCGACAAGTACATGGACAGCCGCAGATCATGATCAAGCGCATGAAGGTCTAGATGTTGTACTTTATTTTTTATAAGCACCTTTATCATCCGAGTGTTTCATGCATTAGCCTATGTGTCGTAATTATCTGCTTTGTCCAAATATTTCTTTTTAAGAACCCATTAACCTGATTGCTTTTTTTAGTGGCTATTTGCTTATGTATGTAAACTAGTTCACTTGTCCGTGAAGAAAACTAGTTCACTCGGCTGTCGTGCTTTGAATCTCCTTCCTCCCAACATATTCTCTCCTCGTGGACCCAAAGAGGTCTCTCGAATTTTCTCCCACTTTCTTTTTCGATGTAAACTGAGTTTTCTCCCAAGATTTCCCCTAGAACCAACTCAACAAATCCCACGCCTAGCCTAAAAATAATAATACCCCAATGCACTATTAACTCATCAAATTAAATGATATTTTATTTCGTAAGTTGAAAGTTCTACAAAATAAATATAATAATTGTTTATATATAACTTGCCAAGTTAACTCCTAGTGATTGCGCACATAAGCTTGCAAAGATTTCACCGACGTGCAATCATGTGTTTATGTTTTATAACATTTCTCCGCCTAGCCCAACATGATATTTTCACCCAGCCCAGAAGTCCGCTGGATTTCGAGAAAATGCAAATGGGAGTTAAACGGCTGCATAGATGCTACATCATTGTTTCACCCAGCCCACCAAATGGACTAAAAACAAATGGACTGGCCGACATGTGGGCCAAGAGGTTGAAGTTTAAGAAGGCGTTGATTTACATCCAACGGCCAGCATTCTTCTTCAATCTCTCGCCTTTCTTCCCCAGCTGCCGAATCGCTCGCTTCCAAAGATTCGCGCCCAGCGGCAGAGCTTTTATGCTTCCTCAACGAACGCTACTCATGGATGGCTGTGCCATCCCTCCACTCCGCACCTCCTGTTATTCTCTCGCCGAGTGTAGGCCCGCCAAGACCAACCACCAAGTTTCCTACTCTTCCGTCATGACTCCACTGCCTCGCCTTCCCCATCTCCGGTCGCTCCACCTGGGGCCTTACCGCTGCCAGAACGCCTCGATGCGGCTATATCTCCCACGTGTCGGGCACGACTTAGAGGCATAACCGCATTGAAAGCAATGTCGCAAGTGAGGTAATCTTCACACAACCCATGTAATACATAAGGAAAGAGATACATAGTTGGCTTACAAATGCCACTTCACACAATACATAAATAAACATCCATCATTCATTTTACACTCAAGGTCCGACTACGGAACCAAAATAAAAGAAGATACCCCAAATGCTACACAGATCCCCGATCGTCCCAACTGGGCTCCACTACCGATCATCGTGAAAAGACACATAGTAACGACCACGCCTCATCGAACTCCCACTTGAGCTCTGGCTGCGCCACCTGACCGCATCGCCGGCACTGCAACTGTTGTAGAATCTGTGAGTCACGGGACTCAAAGAATCTCACACCCATGAGATCAAGACTATTTAAGCTTATAGGAAGGACAGAGTTGTGAGGTGGAGCTGCAGCAAGCTACCAGCATATATGGTGGCTACATTCGCAAAAGAGAGCGAGAAGAGGAGCAAAGCACGGTCGTGAAGCTAGTAGCGATCAAGAAGTGATCCCAACTACTTACGCCGACATAACTCCAACACCGTGTTCACTTCCCTGACTCACCGAGAAGAGACCATCACGGTTACACACGCGTTGATGTGTATTTTAATTAAGGTCAACTTCGGTTTTCTACAACCGACATTAACAAATTCCCATCTGCCTCATAACCGCGGCACGGCTTTCAAAGATAATACCCCGCAGGGTGTCCCAACTTAGCCCATTATAAGCTCTCACGGTCAACGGGGATATTCTTCTACCGAAGACCCGATCAATCTCGAATCCCGGACTACAAGACATTTCGACAGAATAAAACAAGACCAGCAAAGCCACCCGACAGCCGACAAACCCGATAGGAGCTGCACATATCTCGCTCTCGTGGCACATCCGGATGAGACAAAGCTACGAGTAAAACCAGCCTCGAAGTTTCCCTGCAGTGGCCTCAGCAGCGGCTTCGGTTCGGGCCAGCACTCAAGGAGCACCGTCCGGGGTTAAATAAAGATGACCTCGGCTCGCGAAACCCGGGGAAAAGGCTTAGGTGGCAAATGGTAAAACCAATGTTGGGCCTTGCCGGAGGAGTCTTATTCAAAGCGAACTGTCAAGGGGGTCCCATAAATCACCCAACCGTAAGGAACGCTAAATCAAGGAACATAACACCGTATGACGGAAACTAGGTGGCAAGAGGGAACAAAACACTGCATAAGGCCGAGCCTTCCACCCTTTACCAAGTATATAGATGCATTAATTATAGCAGATATATATTGTGATATCCCCAACAAGTAAACATGTTCCAACAAGGAACAACATCTCCATGTTCCAACAAGGAACAAACTTCATCTTCACCGCAACTAGCAACGCTTATAAGAGGGCCGAGCAAAGCGGTAACATAGCCAATCAACGGTTTGCTAGGAAAGGATGGTTAGGGCTGACATGGCAATATGGGTGGCATGATATAGCAAGTGATAGGCATCGCAGCATAGGCATAGCAAAAGAGCGAGCATCTAGCATAGCAAAGATAGAAGTGATTTCGAGGGTATGGTCATCTTGCTCGCAATGTTCTCAGAGTTGTCGAAAGCTTGATCCTCGTAAGCGCTTCTCAACAGGTTCCTCGCTCACGCACTCGCCTCCGGCTCTACCCAAAGCAAGAACACAAACAAAGGAACCATAATAAATCACGGTGCAATGCACAAGCAACATGATGCAAAACATGACATGATATGCGAGATGATATGCAATGCGATGCGCCGAAGGAAAATGATGAACCAGGCATCAACTTGGCAAACCAAGTATGCCGCTGAAAGATGAGATGATTTCGTTGAAATCGATATAAAGATCACCGAATCGGATGCACGGTTTGCAAATGACAAGCAAAACAAGAATGGCACAAATCTGCCATTACAAAGATGATACCACTTAGCAAGCAACAAGAAATTAAGCTACTGCACCCAAACGTACCAACAAAGTATATGGCAGTGATCTACTCAAGATGCTTGACAAAAGATGAACACTGAGCTACGGCTAATTCACAACATAACAGGTTCAAACAAGCATGGCAAAAGTGCAAAACATATCAGCTTCACAGACTTAGTGAAATTACTGAACATGGCAAAATCAGCATCAGGTAGCAATGTTCAGAGCAAGCAAACAGCATGCTACAGGAACTTATAATAGAAAAACAAGGCATGGCATGAATCTACTCAAAGCATAGAACAAAAGTCCCTTACTGACCATAAGCCAAAAAGGATCAGAAAATATAGTAACACTCATGTCAATATAGCAAGTTTCATAATGATTCAGAACATGGCATGTACAAAACAGATAACAAGTAGGCATGTTTAAGAGCTCAAAGCACTCACTACAGAGCCTTTCATGATAAACTAAGCATACATACATTAAGAAGACATGGCATAGAAGACATACATGGCAAGAACAACATCATAGCATACACGGATCAACTACAACAACCTTGGCAAAATTGAATAACATGTAAATAATCTGCCAGAAACATTTTATAGCAAAAGTAGAGCTCGATTGACTCAAGCTATGGCACTCCATAATTGCAAAAAAGGCATGGATGGATAGAGCATAACCATATGTTCAAAACATCCTTATGAAGTATCTCAAAATATGCATGGATCTCTCGGTAGCATCAAGTTAACATGGCATCAAAATATCAAGAAAACAGGGCTGAAATCAGAACATCATGAAGCCTAGTTTGTATGCTTGTGCTAGTCACCACATAGATCACAAAAATACATGGCATACACCCTGGAAAGATGGCATGGCATATTACAAAACACATGTAGGACTCAAGTTCATAGGGTGCACACATCAATCATGGCAAAATAACAAAAGTGCATGTTTTGTTAAGAAACAAACTAACATCACATAGCCCTCTTCTAACAGCATTTCGGCATCAAGATGAGCTCAAATGAAAATGATGCAATGAGATGAAATGATCGGCACCAAGAAGTCAACCGCCGGACCCGATCTAGATCCGAGAGGCGGCCGGGGCGGCTTGTTGCTGGAGCAAATACGGGGCGAAGCTGGAGGAGAGGGGAGGCTGGGCGGGCGGCCGGCGGGCGGAGGCGGCGAGGGCCGCCGGGCGGGCGACGAGGGCCGGTGCCGCGCTGGAGGCGGAGGCCCGAGGCGACGCGGCGTGGGCGCGGAGCGCGGCGGGTGCGGGGCGAGGGCTGGCGCTGCCTCATGGGCTGAGCGCGGGCGGGCGGCGAATCGGGACCGGGCGCCACGCGGCATGCCCTGGCTGGGCGGGCGGGCGGGCGGACGGTCTGCCCGGACCGGACACGCCCGGCGGCGGGCGAGAGGAGCGGGCTAGGTTTGTACCGCGATTTGGAATGGGGTATAAATAGGCATAGAGGAGCTAGAGAGTCCAAATGAGGTGTAGTTTTCCCACGCGATCGTGATCGAACGACGGAGAGCATGGAAGTGACTTAGATGGGTTATTGGACTATTTTGAAAGGGTGTTGGGCTGCAACTTAAAAGAGGCCTTTGCGAGAGTGCGGTTAACTGCTGAGTACCAAACGAGCTCCAAATGACCAACTTGACCGGTGGTTCACCGTGGTATACCAAGGCCACTTGACAAACCTCGTCCATTCCGAGAAAGTTTAGTACCCGCCACGAAAAACGTAAAAGGGGACGCCGGGGACATAGGAGTGCCGGATTGCAAAACGGACAACGGGAAAAATGCTCGAATCATGAGACTAACACGTATGCAAATGCGATGCACATGATGACATGATGAAAATGCATGACATGGACAAAATGCAAATGAAGAAAAACCCAACCACGGAGGGAATATCATATCACAATGCCGAAAATGGCAAGAGTTGGAGTTACAAATATGGAAAGTTACATCCGGGTGTTACAACACTCCACCACTACAAGAGGATCTCGCCCCGAGATCTAGGACTGAAAGAACTCCGGATATTCGAACGGAGGTGATCCTCGCGCCCCTGTGGCTTCTCGGTCGGAATGGTGTGACCACTTCACTTTCAGGAATTTGATTGACTTGTTGCAGTCTTGCGCCGGTTTCTTCAAGAATAGCAACGGGTGCTCATGATAAGAGAGATCTTCTTGAAGGTCAATTTCTTCGGTTGATAGTGCGCCAGAGTCTTGAAGCACTTGGCGGTTGTGACACGTGAAACACATCGCACGCTTGCATGGGTTGACGGAAGCTCGTTGATAGGCGAGATCGCTTTTTGCCAATGATCTTGAAAGGACCCACGATCTAGGGGCAAGCTTCCTTTGATACCGGGTTTACGAGTGCCTTTCATTGAGAGACGCGAGGTAGACATGGTCTCCGATTTCAAAAGCCACATCACGGTGCTTATCATCATAATAGTTTTCCGCGCGATTGCGCTGCTTTGAGATTCTCACGAATGACTTTGCACATTTCTTCGCTTCGTGATCAAGTCATTGCCAAGAAGTTGGCGCTCACCTGCCTCGACCAATTGAGAGGAGTACGCACTTTCTCGCCATAGAGAATTTCGAATGGGGCCTTTCCCCAACTCGCTGGAAGCTGTTGTTGTAGGAGAACTCGCATATGGAAGACAATCTTCCCATTTCATACCGAAGAAATGACACAAGCCCCGAGCATATCTTCAAGGATTTGATTGACTCGCCGACTTGGCCACTTGTTTGAGGATGGAAAGCAGTGCTGAAACGAATGTTGGTGCCTATGGCCTTCTAAAAGAATCCCAAAACTTGGAGGTAAAGATGCTGCCACGGTCCAAGAGATCACTTGTGGAATGCCGCAAGGAGACAATCCTCGAGGTGTATAGCTCGCCAACCGAGCTGCTGTGATAGATTCTTTGATAGGAAGAAAATGAGCCACTTTAGTAAGCTTGTCAATGACAACGAAGATAGCATCATTTCCACGCTTGACTTTGGAAACCAGTCACTAAGTCCATTTCAATATGATCAAACTTCCATTCTCGAATAGCAAGAGGTTGGAGGAGACCAGCTGGTCGTTGGTGTTCGCTTTCACTCTTCCGCAGACATCACACTCATTCACGAATTGAGCAATTTCTCGCTTCATTCGAGTCCACCAATATGATCGCTTGAGGTCATGGTACATCTTCGCATTTCCGTGATGAATGGATAGAAGCGAATTGTGTGCCTCTGCTCATAATGACTTTACGAGATCACCCTTAGGAACCACAATCCGTCCTCAAGAAAAGAGTATCTTTGTCATCAATGTGGAAGCACTTGTACTTGAATGCCCTTGTCGATACCACGCTTCACCTTTTTCACCATGGTATCCAGGAGTTGAGCCTCACGAATCTGATCTTCCAAAGTAGGAGAGACTATGAGGTTGGCAAGAAAGCCTTGAGGAACAACTTGAAGATTCAGCTTATGGAAAGCTTCACAGAGATCCGTTGGAAGGGCTTGAGGATTAAACTGCTGCAATAAGCCTTCCCGCTCAAAGCATCTGCAATCACATTGGCCTTGCCCGAGTATATTCAATACTTGGGTTGTACTCTTGAATCATTTCACCCATCGAGTCTGCCTCGAGGTTGAGGTTGGGTTGAGTGAAGATATACTTGAGACTCTTGTGATCGGTGAAAATGTCCACTTTCCTTCCCAACAAGAGATGTCTCCATGTTATCAATGCATGGACAACGCCGCCAACTCAAGATCGTGAGTGGGGTAGTTCTTTTCTGGGCTTCAAATGACGAGAGGTATAGGCCACAACTCTTCTCTTGCATTAACACAGCACCGAGACCTTGAAGAGAAGCATCACGTAAAACTTCAAATGGCTTGGATTCATCAGAGGAGTCAAGACAGAGCTGTGACGAAGTTTCTTTGAGAGTATTGAAAGCAACGCCACACTCGTGAGACCGTATATACTTCACATGCTTCGAGGAGGTTGGAAAGAGGCTTTGCAATCTTAGAGAAATTCTCAACTAATCTTCGCAATAGCTTGCAAGACCAAGAAAATCATGGAGCTGCTTGACATTCCGAGGAGGTTCCCAATTCACAATCATGGACACCTTCTGGATTAACAGCGATGCCCTTGGCGGAGATGATATGACCAAGGTAAAGCACTTCATCAAGCCAAAATTCACATTTGGAGAACTTCAGATAGAATTGATGCTCTCGAGCTTGTCTAGCACCAATCGCAAATGTTTGGCATGATCCTTCTTATTCTTGGAGAAGACCAAAATATCATCAAGATAGACCAAGACTAATTCATTGGTGTAGGGGTTGAAGATGAAGTTCATCATCCGAGAGAATGTTGGAGGAGCATTGACAAGGCCGAAAGACATGACAAGATATTCATAAGAACCAAAGCTTGTTCAATGCTGTCTTGGGAATATCTTGTTCACGAATGCGAATCTGATGATAACCCATACGAAGGTCAAGCTTGGAGAACACTTTAGCACCTTTGAGTTGCTCGAAAAGCTCATTGATGTTGGGAAGTGGATACTTGTTCTTGATTGTCTTCTTATTCAATGGACGGTAATCGACGCAAATCGGTCCGTGCCATCCTTCTTCCGGACAAAAAGAACACCACAACCCCAAGGAGATGAACTCGTCCGATCAAACCCAGACGCTCTTGTTCATCGAGCTGCTTCTTCAATTCCTTCAGCTCATTAGGTCCAAGCTTGTATGGACGCTGCAAACGGGTTCAAGGCTGTGCTCAAGATCGATAACGAACTCAATCGGCCGATGAGGAGGCATACCCGAAGCTCTTCCGAAAGACATCTTGGTACTCACAAACGATCGAATCGAGAGATAGCATCCAATTCGCCTCTTCTCATTGAGAGAAAACAACCAATGGTTTCATCACGAGCGCATAGATGATCACATCATTAGAAGAGTGAGTCAATTGAATTTCCCGCAGCACAATCAAGCTGAGCTTTGTGCCGAGAAAGCCACCCATCCCGAGAATAAGATCAATATCCGAGTCACCAAGGACAATTGGTTTAGCCAGAAATCTATAATCGCCCATCTTGATAGAGACATCCGAATCATTGTGGTAGCCCTCATAGAAGAGGCGGAGAAACAACTCCCAAGGGTTTTTCCAACAGCTCCAAAATGAAATCATGCTTTGCAACAAATGATCTTGACATGAAACAATGCGATGCACCAAGATCAAATAAGACTTTTGCAGAATATCATTAATCGAAGATTACCCATTATCACATCAAGATTCCTCCGCTTGAGCTGCATTCATCATGTTCACCTTTGCATGCTTGGGATTATGCTTGACCATTGCATTGCCGGAAGATTTCACAGAGGAGGAGGCGAAGGCGCTTTGGTTGAAGCACTTGTTCGCATAGTGACCTTTCTTCACGACATTTGTTGCAAGTCACCTCGAGAGCGGACGGTGATAAGGAGCATTTGACCTTGGAGCTTGAGAATTAGACTTGTTCTCGATAGCCTGGGTTGGGTGGGTGGGAAGATCCACGCCACCTGAGTTCTTCTCTCACGATAAGGCCGACGGAACGGAGGAGGAGGAAGGTAGAACTTCTGCCGCTTAGCTGCCACTTGAGAGGAAGAAGAAGACTGAATCTGCATCCCCGATTCTCTTCTTAGAAGCCTCACATTTGAGCTGGGCAGCTTCTTGCTTCAAAGGCCATGTTGTAGAATTCATCATACTTTTCTCGCTCAAAAGCACAAGAGCTAATTGCAGATCTTCTCTCGAGACCACCTCTCAATTGATAGATCATACTCTTTTCATCGTGGACGCCTTGCTTAGCAAAGCGAGCGAAGTTTCGAACTGGATATTGTATTGATACACGTACATGTTGCCTTGCTTGAGATTGCGGAACTCCTCACGCTTGCTCTCAACAACACTTTTCGAATGTGGTGAGCTCAAGTCTCATGAACTCATCCTGTAATGACACGACCTCCTCCGAATCTTTGTATTGCTGGTACCACTCAGCAGCTTGGTCCTTGAGTTGAAACGATGCAAACTTGACAAAGTCCTCGTGTCCGACATTGCTACATTCAAAATGTTTGCAGATGTCCACAAGCCAATCGTCAAGCGCCTGTGGCCTCGGCTACGTAAACCGAAAGACTTCGCTGATTAGCGAGGAACCGATCGAGGGTAGCAAAGTGCGGCTGGTTGTTGCCTTGACCTTGATTTCCTTGACCGCTTTGCCCTTGAGTACGCTTCTTGCAAGAGCTGCAAAATCATCTCGAGCATTGGCATTGGTGGCTGCCATGATAGTTGCCAGCCTCCGGAGGCGGAGGTGGAGGTGGAGGGTTCGATCGACTCCCATCATTTCGCTCCGGATTCGACACGCTACGGAGCCATCCTCAAGAGGGTGACATCCGTTAGCACTTTGATAGACAAATAGTCAAGTTGAATCAACGGATAGAAATTGCAACATATAGTCTTCACAATAAACATTCAACAAGGATGAACGAATGAATTCCAAAGTTAACATCACACGCCCATTAAGGTGAGAAGCCACTTGATTAAGGGTTGATGAAAAATAACAAGGTACGATCGAACAAATAAGTGGTAAGGATTACCCAATCACAAACCAAATATCTCAGGAAGAAATGCTAAGAGCTACTTGAATCCCACCTATAAACTCCCAAACTTTCGTTATGCAATCTGGTGTTGGGGATACAGGGACACAAAATATATCACCCAAACTAACAATACCTAGATCCAAATTGTATCCATCCGTCAACACATAACCAAGAAACCTTCGAAATCGTGGTACCTCGACCTTCAAAAGCATCCGTTATACGAGTCATGGCAATACTCCCGAGCTCGCCTCAAGATCGGGTTATCGGGTTATCTCACCAACAACTGCACAAAAGAGATTTCGATGTCGGCAAAACTCGTATTCCAGAATCGCAACGATAAAATTGTGACGACAACACCCTGAGCTCAACTCCCCGGACACCGCCACAACCCCTAAATGTCGAGGCACCAAGAACAATGTTCTCGCCACAAAACCATCGAACGATTCCAAGATACCCGCTGATCCTAAAAAAAATTTAGTGAAATTTGAGGAGAGGAGAGTCAAAACTTCTACGCCAGAGACCTCACCAGAGCGATTTAAGGGACCGGGAGTAAAAAGAATCCTACTCCGATATATATAATCCTAAGACTCAAAACATTTTCTGTTCTAGACTCAACAACGCCAAAGAAACAATCAAGTAGGGGGCTCTTAAGTCGGGAAGGCTCGACACCAACTTGTAACGCCTCGATGCGGTATATCTCCCACGTGTCGGGCACGACTTAGAGGCATAACCGCATTGAAAGCAATGTCGCAAGTGAGGTAATCTTCACACAACCCATGTAATACATAAGGAAAGAGATACATAGTTGGCTTACAATGCCACTTCACACAATACATAAATAAACATCCATCATTCAGATTACACTCAAGGTCCGACTACGGAACCAAAATAAAAGAAGATACCCCAAATGCTACACAGATCCCCGATCGTCCCAACTGGGCTCCACTATCGATCATCGTGAAAAGACACATAGTAACGACCACGCTCTCATCGAACTCCCACTTGAGCTCGGCTAGGCCACCTGCACCGCATCGCCGCACTCGCAACTGCTTTTGGTAGAATCTGTGAGTCACGGGACTCAGAATCTCACACCCGCGAGATCAAGACTATTTAAGCTTATAGGAAGGACAGAGTTGTGAGGTGGAGCTGCAGCAAGCGACTAGCATATATGGTGGCTACATTCGCAAAAGAGAGCGAGAAGAGGAGCAAAGCACGGTCGTGAAGCTAGTAGCGATCAAGAAGTGATCCTGAACTACTTACGCCGACATAACTCCAACATCGTGTTCACTTCCCTGACCACGAGAAGAGACCATCACGGTTACACACGCGTTGATGTGTATTTTAATTAAGGTCAACTTCGGTTTTCTACAACCGACATTAACAAATTCCCATCTGCCTCATAACCGCTGGCACGGCTTTCAAAGATAATACCCCGCAGGGTGTCCCAACTTAGCCCATTATAAGCTCTCACGGTCAACGGGATATTCTTCTACCGAAGACCCGATCAATCTCGAATCCTGACTACAAGACATTTCGACAAAGAATAAACAAGACCAAAGAAGCCACCCGACAGCCGACAACCCGATAGGAGCTGCACATATCTCGCTCGTGGCACATCCGGATGAGACAAGCACGAGTAAAACCAGCCTCGAAGTTTCTGGTGGTTCCTCAAGAAGGCGTTTGGTTCGGGCCAAGACTCAAGGAGCACCGTCCGGGGTTAAATAAAGATGACCTCGGCTCGCGAAACCCGGGGAAAAAGGCTTAGGTGGCAAATGGTAAAACCAATGTTGGGCCTTGCCGAGGAGTCTTATTCAAAGCGAACTGTCAAGGGGGTCCCATAAATCACCCAACCGTAAGGAACGCTAAATCAAGGAACATAACACCGTATGACGGAAACTAGGTGGCAAGAGGAACAAAACACTGTGCATAAGGCCGAGCCTTCCACCCTTTACCAAGTATATAGATGCATTAATTATAGCAGATATATATATTGTGATATCCCCAACAAGTAAACATTTTCCAACAAGGAACAACATCTCCATGTTCCAACAAGGAACAAACTTCATCTTCACCTGCAACTAGCAACGCTATAAGAGGGGCCGAGCAAAGCGGTAACATAGCCAATCAACGGTTTGCTAGGAAAGGATGATTAGGGGCTGACATGGCAATATGGGTGGCATGATATAGCAAGTGATAGGCATCGCAGCATAGGCATAGCAAAAGAGCGAGCATCTAGCATAGCAAAGATAGAAGTGATTTTGAGGGTATGGTCATCTTGCCTGCAATGTTCTCAGAGTTGTCGAAAGCTTGATCCTCGTAGCTGCTTCAACAGGTTCCTCGCTCACGCACTCATCTCCGGCTCTACCCAAAGCAAGAACACAAACAAAGGAACCATAATAAATCACGTGCAATGCACAAGCAACATGATGCAAAACATGACATGATATGTGAGATGTGATATGCAATGCGATGCAAGCATCCGAAGGAAAATGATGAACCAGGCATCAACTTGGCAAACCAAGTATGCCGCTGAAAGATGAGATGATTTCGTTGAAATCGATATAAAGATCACCGAATCGGATGCACGGTTTGCAAATGACAAGCAAAACAAGAATGGCACAAATCTGCCATTACAAAGATGATACCACTTAGCAAGCAACAAGAAATTAAGCTACTCACCCAAACGTACTCAACAAAGCATATGGCAGTGATCTACCAAGATGCTTGACAAAAGATGAACACTGAGCTACGGCTAATCACAACATAACAGGTTCAAACAAGCATGGCAAAAGTGCAAAACATATCAGCCTCACAGACTTAGTGAAATTATCAA
>JAHIAM010001232.1:0-30502 GCA_021605205.1 Aegilops longissima | reverse complement strand
GCGGGGCGTTGCAAAGCGGGGGTTGCCTGTTTCCAAGGGGCTGGAACCTTCAATGCGGGCATGGGCCGGGCATGGGCAATGTAAGGGTTTTTCATTTTTTATCTTTTCTATTTATGCAACTCTGTTTAGGTTTTAAAATACCAAACACTTTCAAAAATTACCAAAATGCTCCTGGTCACTAGTTGAATATTCCCAACATGAAACATTTTAGTTTAACAATTTTTGAACACTTAAAATATTTTTCATAATTTAAAATGCCCATTTCAGAATTTTGTGAATTAAATTTAGAACCCTTGGGTGACCTAGAAGATGTTCCACCTTCTTTATGGATCCTAAACCCAAACAAAGAGGATGGCATTTTGAAGGGCATTTGATTCATTGAATTAAATTTTAGTAAAACCCTAGTTATTTTAAGGGGTGTTCGGGTTTCCCTCCCCATTTCAAATTCAGATGAAATTTAAACATGATGCACACCCTAATGCATGGTCTATCCGATGTGACAACTCACCCCACTCAAAAGAATCTCGTCCCGAGATTTAGAATCTGTAAAAAGGTGGGTACTCAAGTCGAAGACGATCCTCCTTTCCCAAGTTGCTTTTGCTCGGAATGGTTTGACCATTGAACCTTTAGAAACTTGATATTCCGACGCCGAGTGGTACGCCGGTTTGATCGAGGATACGAATGGGGTACTCGATAGGTGAGGTTATCTTGGAGATCAAGCTGCTTGTGGTCCACTCCACGGATAGGATCCGAGAAGCAATGCCGAGTTGGGAAACGGAAGACATCATGGACCTTGGAAAGATGCGGAGGTAGTTCCAATTGGTAGGCAACTTCCCTCGCTTGGCAAGAATGCGAAGGGTCCAATGTAACGAGGAGCCAACTTGCCCTTGATTCCAATCGATGGGTTCCTTTAAAGGAGAAACTCAAGGTAAGCTCTTCGCTAATTCATAAGCCATGGCTTATGTTTGCGGTCATATTGGCTCTTCCGCGAGATTGGGTTGTTTTCAAATTTCACAACAACGCGAACTTGCTTCTTCTCGCTTCGGATCATATCCGCCAAAGAGTTGTCTCCCCGTTTCTACCGTTAAGAGGCGTCACATTTTCGCCCATAAAGAACTTCGAAGGGCTTTGCCTGCATCGGCTTGATAACTATTGTTGTGTTAACTCGGCGAATGGAAGGCATTTCTCCCAATTCATGCCAAAGAGATGATGAAGCTCAAGCATATCCTCTAAGATCTGATTGACTGCTCTACTTGACCACTTGATTGGGGATGGAAAGCGGTGCTAAAGGAGAGACGAGTTCCATAGCGCTTGGAAGCTTTCCAAAATCGAGAGGTGAAGAGACTCCACGGTCGGAGTTAATCTCGATGGAACACCATGAAGAGACACTATTCGGGAGATGTACAAATCAGCTAGCTGGCTAGCGGTTATACTCTCACTAACGGTAGGAAGTGGGCTACTTGGAAAGACGATCAACAACGATTTAAGATAGCGTTATTCCTCTCTTGGTCCTGGAAACCGTAATGAAATCCATACCGATTTTATCCCATTTCCATTCAGGAATTTCCAAAGGTTGAAGGGTACCAAGAGTCGTTGGTGTCGCTTAACTCGACGCAGACGCCGAGCTTAGCGATGCATTGAGCGATTTCTCTTCATCCTAGTCCACCAAAACCTCGCGAGATCTTGATACATTTTAGTACTACCAGATGAATGGTGAGAGGAGAGTCATGAGCTTTTTAAGATCACTGTCGTAGCTGTTGTTTCTTGGGAACCACTAAGCGTTTTCAAGAAGACAACACTGTTTCATCTACGGAGAAACATTTAGCAGCTCCGCTAGCAATGTTCTCCTTGATCCGAGATATCCTCTATCATACCGCGAGCAGCTATGATTCGATCCGTGAGGTCGGTTTCGCCACTGTGGTGGAAAGAAACTCGAGGAACAATGTGAAGATTAAGCTTACTAAATTCCTCGTGGAGAATTGGTTGACCTTGTTGTAACATCAAATTGTTACAGAGATTTATGATTTAGTGCGCAGCCATGACATTGGCTTTGCCTCGGTGTAAGATATTCCTAAGTCGAAATCTGTATCAATCGACCCAACGCCTTTGCCTCGAGGTTCAAACCGTTGGGTGAAGATATATTTAGACTTTGGTGATCTGTAGATTTCGCAACGATTACCCGTAAGGTAATGTCGCCAGGTTTTGAGTGCATGAACCATCGCTGCAAGCTCTAGATCGTGGTGGGATAATTATCTCATGTGGACGAATCGCCGAGATGCGAGGGCAATCACATGACGATCTTGCATGAGTATGCAACCTAGTCCTTGTCGCGAGGCGCCGCAATAGATAATAAAGTCCTTAGAAAAATCTGGTGGAATAAGTACGGAGCAGATGTCGCGCCTTTTCGCCTCGAAAGCTGATCTCGATCAAGGCCCACTGAACTTTATCTTTCTTGAGGAGTTCGTTAGAGGTTTAGCAACTTTAGAGAAATTCTCGACGGCGGGCGGCAATAGCTCGCTAAACCGAGGAAACTCCAACTTGCTTGACCGATTCAGTGGGGTCCAATAAGGACGGCTTGAACTCGCCGGATTGACAATACCCTTACCAGAAATTACATGTCCTAGATAGGTCACTGCAACCAGAATTCACATTTAGAGAATTTGGCATAAAGGCGGTGTTCTCAAGTTTCATCAATACTAGCCTTAGATGTTCGCATGTTCTTCCTCATTCTTGAGTAGATGAGTATATCATCGAGGTATACCACTTACTAATTTATCCAAGTACTCCATGAAGATTGAGTTCATTAACCGAGAGAAGGTGGCTGGAGCATTGGTTAATCCGGGACATGACGTGTACTCAGATTGGCCATAACGAGTGACAAAGGCCGCTGGGTATGTCCCGTCCTGATTTTGATTTGATGGTAGCCCAACCTCAAATCCATCTTGAGAAGATCGAGGATCCAGAGCTGATCATAGTGTCGTTGATCCCGGGAGCGGATACTTGTTCTTGATAGTGACCAAATTGACCGGTCGGTAATCTACAACCATCCGATCCGCACCATCCTTCTTCTTGACGAAGAGGACGGGCAAGCCCATGGAGAGGAACTAGGACGGATGAAACCTTTGCAAGGACTCATCGAGTTGTTTCTAAGTTCAGCTAGTTCTAGGGTGCCATCTTATAAGGTCTTCTAGAGATTGGGACGGTTCCGGAATAAGATCTATCACGAATTCGACATCCCCGCTGTGGAACACCGGCGTTCTTCCGAAAGACATCCGGAAATCACGGACACCGGAATATCTTCAGATCCGAAGAGGGTTGGCATTTAAAGAGTAAAGTCGACGCTAGACACTCGGGTTAAAACATCCACCGCTTTACCCGGATGGGTAAGTTGAACGGTCCTAGTAGAGCAATCGATCTTGGCATAATGGGTGACATCCATCCATACCCAAGATGATGTTTATGTCCGAGGACTTAAGAGCTATTAGAGATGCAAGAAAGACTAATCACGACAAGAATCTCATTCCCATGACTTATTCTAGAGGTTTGCCATCTAGATCCGTGGTTTGAATTTCCATGGAGATAGGCATGTCACAGTATGTGGTGTTGTAATCGAGCATAGCTCTCGAAATAAATGAATGAGATGCTCCAAGATCAAAGAACAGTGCGGATGGCAATTAACAAGAAGCGCATCGAGGACACGCTGGGATCCTCATAGGTTTCTTCAGCAGAGACATAGTTGACATGGCCACGAGCGGTGGCAACCGGCTTGGCATAGGGAACCTTTCCGCTTGTCCGCTGCCAATGATTTTCCATTGATTGGGGTTGTTTGGGACACTCTAATATAGTGGCCCGCTCTCCACATTTGAAGCAAGTGATCACATTTGGCCGTACATTAGCGCTTGGACCTCCATATGTCTTGGGTGGAAAATACGGTTGGTTGGGGCGAGGCGCCAAGGATGGCCTCGGGTGTACTGGTGGTAGAGCCAGAAAACCCAAACCCGCGCTTGGGAACCAGAGCCGGATGATGATCCGTAATCACGGATGGTTTGAAGCCTCGTCTTTCCCCCTCCGATAGCCTTATTGACTAGCTTCGAAAGAGGTATTCATGCAGGAGATCTCGGCGAGCTCGGGCTAAGTCCCTACGGAACCTCGCCCTTCTTAGCATCAGAAACTTCTTCGAGCATAACGTTAACCTCCCGACACCGAGGCATCCACGTCACCGCCTTGGGTGAAATCAAATTCTCACGCTTTGTCCATAAGCCTTCGAATATGGTGCTCGAAGGCAATAATTCATCCTGTTGTAACTTGTCCAGCCGGACGATAGCCTCATAGTTTTCCCACCGAGACCCGGGGGTTTCCAGATGGTAGGCGGCAAAGGTAACTTTGTCCCCCAAAGAACGCAGCTTGTGATGGATATCGGAGCTAATCATCGGCGCCGAGTGGCTCGAAACATTTGAATTTGAGGATAAAGCTTGACGGGTCATTGAGTGAAACCCATCGCTTGGCGGGCGTTGGTTTTGTTCAACCGCCCAATAAGCGGTTAGTTTCAACATTATGCTTCGCTTCAAAGATCACCTCGCCAAAGATGGCTTGGGCAATTCACATTTGGCTGCATCGGCCTCCCCCCCCGAACAGCAGGAGAATTCGATGTTGACCATCCCGGGAGACAAAACAAAAGTTTAAACCAGGATGGCAGAATTTAACAAGGAAGTGGGAAGGAAATGGAAAGATGGAATGCAAAGATGTTCATCCGTATGACATGGTAATATAACTGCTATATATATATACCAAGGTCATACACACCATTCATAGTTTAGTACAAGCCCGACGGAGTACAACTATAAGGAAAAGGCGTACATCTCACCCAAGCATTCCAACTCCTATACATTATTTTTCTACACTTCCGAATGATACACACTAAGTCGATTCCACGAGTCACGCAGACGGTGGAAACACAACGGTACCATACGAATACTACTACTATCTGCAGCTCCATAGTAGTCCCATAGAAGTCACCACCTGCACTGGGGAACATGATCGCCCGAAATGATAACCCGGGGGCCTGGGACCATAAGGACTGGATGTGGCCGTGGACCCACAAAGGGTGGCAAGAGGCCCACGAGGAGGAGTGATGCCTCCAACCTCACGCCACTCCATAAAGTCCCAAACTCGCCCGCAGGTACAAATCTCCATGTCCATACATCCGCTTGCACGGGTAAACCTGGTCGTAGCCGGGTCGACGGCATTAAAATCCATACGCAAGGCGTTTCACGGTCCTTGTCCTCCAACAACTCGGAGTGGTACGGAGGAGTGAGTCCTCTTTGATCACGCAGACTCGAGGTAGCCGCCCCGAAGGGATGGCATATAGCGGAAGTCGTTGTTTCCAAAGAAAGCAGTCCGCTCAATAATAGTCATCATGGAATAGGCCATCTTGAGAATTCCAATAGTGATTCCGAGCCCATAGGAACAAAGGAAGTGGCTCAAGAGTTCGGTAGGATGGATAACCGACCGCATAGATATTGGCTTTGATTGAAATCCCGAACCCTTCCTCGACGGATATTCGGATACCATCGATAACCAGCCTCAATCATCACCCTAACCAACATGGCCGGACCGCAACATCGATGAATAGTGAAACCACTTGGTTCTGGGAACGGTGGCCATCCAAAGCAAGCCATAATGCAAAGGCATTAGAATTTCTAGGAAAATCAAGCATAACATTCAAATGCTCAAATCAAATTTGAGACATTCAAAATCAGATTTGCAAAACCACTCAACAACATCATATCAAGGTTCGGTTCAAATGGTAGCATACTAAAATTTAGTAACACCGAATCGAGGATGTAACCAACAATCCTACAAGGTACTACGGATAGTAACACGTGAACCCGATAGAAAAGAGAGCCTAGTCCTAACCCACGTGAATGAGAAGAGGATGACTCAAATCGAGGGCATAAGGTAAAGGAGTAAAAGAGCCACGCCCTCCCACAATCAATTCCATATAACTAAAGCATTTCTAGACTCAACTTCACCATTTGGCTTAGCGACCCAGAGCCCCCGCTCGATAACGCCGACCCCGATTCCAAGTCACATCGACCTAGCTGGTAACACCTCATATCACTTTTGGCCTCACGACGGTATTCCACGGTGTCGCTTACCATGGCCCGGACCGCTTTGCCTTTTGGCTCACGATATGATAGTGTCGCTAGCATCCACATGACAAAGAACCCGGCCGACATGGCTAGTCGGAACCCAAAGCGCACTAACCTATGGGGACATACATGAAACACTTAGCATGTCGGTCATCAACGATGAACTTGGGTTTAGCACGGGCTAACAGACTGTCCCGTGTAGCAGGCTAGGCAGACTCAAGTATCACCGGACATTTCGGGAGTATATAGGAACAAATGAATCACATGCCGCCAAAAGTGTCCAAGCAAGGGGTAGAGGGACTCTGAACCCGAGCGACTACTATCGCCAAGCACGAACTACATTTCCCATATGAGAGGCTGCCAAGGATAAACAACTAGATTGTCGGATCCCACTCATACCAAGCATTTCAATCATACACCAATATGCCCATATGAGTAAATACAACAAGGCATCACAACAAAACTCTACAACTCAAGTATTTATTTAAGAGGCCCGAGGAGCCATACATAAAATAATACAAGGGGTCACATGACCCAACACTCAAGTCATACAATCAACAACAAGGAAGCAAAGTAGTCTGAAAAACTCTAGAAAGAAAGAAAGCTTGTTGGAGCCCTATCTACATGGCCCTTCAAGTCTTAGATCGCCACCGGGTGGCTAGCTTACTGTCAAGTCAACATCTACATAAACTTTGAGGGGTGGTATAATCCTCTAAAAAATATTGATTACAAACATGAGTACAAAAGTACTCAGAAGTCTTACCACGTAATCCATCATACATGCACATTCTCAAGGAAGGAGTGGAGTTAAATGCAGCAAGCCTTTTGACCTTGGCTGCTTCCCGGACACCTTTTAAAGCATTTTTCGCAGGTACTTCCACCATCACAATACTCCACCGGGATTCTCTCCCTCCCCGAGAGGGCCCCACAACCACCTTTACTTAGCTTTAGTAGTATCCATTCGTCATGAACCCAAAGGTCCAAAGCCTTCCCGTGGCAGGTTATTCAAAGCATTTTAACCCCAGGGGTTACCCACAACCCACCCTTATCGTCCCATTACACAGTACCTGCAACCTTAACAAGAACGGGGGTGGAAGTATAAACATAAGTCCCAGTGTTATGCTATTCGGTTCCACCCAGGATCCGCCAGGTTTCCCATACACCCAACATGTTCAGGTTCCAATACCAAACGGCACCCAACTCCCCACCCTACCGCCACAACCCACCCCTAATCAAAGCATGCCCCAAGATGTAAAACACCAAACTCTTCAACTCCCTACATAACAGGGGGGTTAAAAGTTAAGGGGCAATTAAAGTCCCAATGGGGAGTGGGTTCATGGACACAAACAAGATCCGCCTAATTCGCCAATGAAACAACCCACCATGTATCCAATGGTTCATGATCCTTTTCCAAATCGGTTAAACTTCCTTAACCAACCAACCTTTCATACACACCCATACCACCACCAATTAAGCAACAAATAGCATGGTAGGAATCAAAAATGGTTTCCTAAATCAGTGGGTTTATCTATTTTGGAAAAGGTCATGAAGGAAGTGGGTTACTAGGAACAACGTTAATCGCTGTCTTAATGCAGAAATGGAACTGGAAATGGGTTTTATGAATTTCAATAATTCTTGCCCATGGAAGGGTAAGAATGTTTGTGGGAATGATTATTTCCGAATATATGAAAAAACCCAAAATAAAATCCCAAATGAACAAATGAGCAGTTGCAGGCAAATGAATGTGGGGCCTCAAGTTAGGGTGGTATTATTTAAAAATTAAAATAATCATTGATTAGCCAAGGTCAAAATTTAACGGTTACAGCAAGTTAAGTTTTAACTCATGCCTGCCGGGAGGCAAAAAAACGCGGAGAAGTGTTTTTTGAAAGTTTTCCGGTTTTTTTCCAAATTTGAAAACGCCGAGAGGCAAATCTAACGGGGTAGCTAGGGGAGGTGGGAGCCAATTTTGTTTGGGGGTCCCTGTTAGGGGTGGCCCCGGGGAGGGGCCCTGGGGCGACGAGCGGGCGGCCCGCCCGGGGCCGGGCCACCGGGGACCGGGGGGGGGTTAGGGTGGCCCCGGGGGGGCCGAGGGGCGGGCGGGAGGGGGGGTTAGCCTGGGAGGGGGTGGGTGGGGGGGGGGGCATAGTGGTGTGGTCAAAGGTGACTGAGGTCCGGGACGAGTCCCGCGGGGGTTCAAGCGATCATCGAGCCTGGGTGCAAGAAGAAGAGAACGGAGAGGATGGAGAGGTAGAGGTTCGAGTGAACCGGAAAGCTTGCGGGGCCGGGTGGATGATGCGCGGCGGCGAGGGGGATCTGCGCCTTGACTGGGCGAGGCGGAGTAGTGGCCTCGGGGTTTTGGAGCGGGGACTAGCGGTAGGGGTAACGGTGCGGCGGAGCGCGACATGGCGGTGAGGTGGGACGGCGGGAGCACGGGGCGACGGTGGGGTCGGCGGCCGGCCGTCGGAGCGAGCGAGAGAGAGACAGGGGGGAAAGTGGGTGTCTGGTCGGGACGACGCGGGTCGCCCCGGTCGGCGAGGCGGGGGGCGGCGGGGCGGCGCTCCTGGCGCGCTCAAGACGGGGCCGATTAGGCTGTTGGCTAGAAGGCCAGCTTGCTGGGTGGGTGGGCCGGGGCCCGGATGTGGGTTTTTATTTTTATCTTTTCTATTTATGCAACTCTGTTTAGGGTTTTAAAATACCAAAACACTTTCAAAAATTACCAAAATGCTCCTGGTCACTAGTTGAATATTCCCAACATGAAACATTTTAGTTTAACAATTTTTGAACACTTAAAATATTTTTCATAATTTAAAATGCCCATTTCAAATTTTGTGAATTAAATTTAGAACCCTTGGGTGACCTAGAAGATGTTCCACCTTCTTGTTATGGATCCTAAACCCAAACAAAGAGGATGGCATTTTGAAGGGCATTTGATTCATTGAATTAAATTTTAGTAAACCCTAGTTATTTTAAGGGGTGTTCGGGGTTTCCCCCCCATTTCAAATTCAGATGAAATTTAAACATGATGCACACCCTAATGCATGGTCTATCTGGGATGTGACACGACACGTGGGAGATATAGCCGATCGAGGGCATAGCCGGAGGTTCAATCGAATCCCCGCCTGTGCTCCAAAGCCGGGTCCGGGGAAAGCAAAGGGCAAGGCGATGTTCCCGAGGATGCCGACAGATTGTCCACCACCAACTCGAGGGGAGAGCGCCATGAATCCAAAGGCCACGGACAGTTCTTCATGATGCATCTTTTCCCAAGAGGCCTTTGAATGCCTTCAATTCGGCAATCCCTGCGTCCCAAGATGGTCTAGTTAGACACGAGCAGATGTAAAGGAAACAGGTGAGGAAATTTGATTATATATCCAAGATTCAGACTTAAAATAGTTAGAATAACTGATTGAAGGATCATTTGTTATGCAAGATCTACAAAAAAGAATACCCTTGTCCCGAGCTTGAAGAATGCAAGGCCCAACTTGAGGCCGGCTAGCCGCCACAGGGAGCCAAGATCTCGTAATATATGCTTCAAAAAGATAAATAGTTTATGAAGGCGGTGTAACCACAAATAATATTGCGATCCATAGATCCCACAAACAAAGTGTCGGTGTATTAGAGATCCCAGTACCTAACTCGACGGGAAAAGACCTCGGGCAAGGCTTCCTAGTGATCGCAAGATCCTCCCGCCTTTTGGAGCCATTCAAGAACAAAGTATCAAGGTTCGCAAGGGAGCTTGCCGGAAGGCCACTCAAGGCACGAAGCAAGACCCCAAGAGGAGCTTGCGGAAGGCTCGGTACAAAGTTCCGAAAAGGTTCCGCCAGGAAGGCGCCCGGAGGAACCTCTTCATCTCCGCCCAGCTATCCGCCAACGGGTCGCCACGGGCTATTCGGCACCGGGGGTAGGTGTAGCCAGGAGAGCAGCGAAACGGGACAAGGTCGGGCAACGGTGGCGCCGACGTCCTCAAGATCATTAGGCGATATGGACGGGCATTTAATGCCTTTCCTTGCCAGAGTTAGGTAGATCGATGTAAAAGTAGCACCAACCGCAACTCATTTTCCCATTTTGCCCCGCCCACGCACACGTGGTGACCCCTTGAGCCTATAAAAGGAGGCCCATGGCAACGAAAAGGGTTCGGTTCGCCCAGCTAGAGTTCACCATTCAAGACACAATACTCAAGATAGGTTTTGTAGCCCCTGCTCCCCTAGCAAGAACACAATACAATCAACCAAGCAGCAAGAGGAGTATTATTCCCAAGCCCTTGGGTAAACTGTTTCGGTGCATCGCCGATCTGCTCTTTTCGGAACCCCCCACCGAACACGGGGATCGCCCGCCGTACCATAGGTGTTCAGGTACATCAGCCCCCACATCTTTGGCGCCGGTAGGGGGGCCGAGGCTTGTGAACTGATCCGGGTCGACAGCAACTTCTTCAATTTTTCAACATGCCACCAAGAAGAAGGCTTGGCAGAAAGCCGCCCACGCCAAACCCACCACCACCGAGCGACGGGTGGGGAAGACGTGGAGGAAAAAGGCCGCCGAGGGAGCCCACACGCCCAAGTCAAGGACAAGGCGGGACCGGGCCCGGAACCCACTGTCCATCCTGTGAGGCAGACCGAAACGCCATGGTGCTCGGAACCATACGTCGCTGGGCCAAGACCGAGCGGTGGATCCAGATGCTCAAGAACAGCCCGGCCAAAAGCTGGCGCGAGAGGGCACGGCCCGGACGGGATGCTGCTCTTCTAATGTATTTAGGAGTCCGAGCACATCCCGCCTTTGACGCTCGCCATTACCCCCACCACTGCGAAGTTTGGCGCTGGCTCAATCGCCCCGATTACCCTCCAACGGCCGACAAGGTCGACGAATGGAGGGCCACCATTCGTAGTCTCATCGGTTTGCAACGCGACGCCCCGCAAACCAAGCAATACCGTGCCGCGGACGACAAGGCACGAGCCTGGCGAAGACCAGGGGGTGCAACCACCATACCCTTCCGGCCAAGATCGCCGACTTGTCGATCCACCTCGCAAAGGATTCCACCGCCTCGGATCCGCGAGCCGCCGCGACCAGCGCCAAGTTCTTCAAGAACGAAACAAGAAGATGCTCAACTCGACGAGCACCGAGGCGCCGCCGCCGCTACCGCATCGACGCAAAGGCCAGGAGCCAGGTACCACGCGTAGGTTTCCCGCTCACCCGTGAGCTGCGGAAGTCCAAAGGGGTCCGACAAGAAAAACTTTGCCGACGCGAGAAGTATGATGGGGACGCACCTCGGAGTTCCTCAGATCTACACCATCGCGGTGCAAGCGTCGGGGGACGACAAGATCTCGCCAACTACCCCGTGCTCAAGCCCAATGTCGATCTTGCTCGCACTTGCCGACATCTCCATATTTCTTGGGCAGATTTATGCCATCACTTTCGGGCGCCCGGCGGCCCAAGCCCGGCCAAGAGAGTGACTTCACCTACTAGCCGGGGAAGGAGAGTCCCCGCAAGTTCATCCAGAGATTCATTGGCATAACATCCCGATGTCCACCCCGCCATGGGATCAGGCCATCAAAATCATGAACCGCAGGATGAGGGAAGAGATGGATGTGCAAAGTCAAGGACCTGAGCTTATGTCGCCGAAAGGGCGCCGAGGAAGGGAGGAGACTCGGAGAGAATGCGTAAAGGGATCTCGACAAGGAGGAGACCGCCGCAGAAGAGTCCAGGAACAAAAAAGAAGAAGAGCAAAGAGGTACTAGTTGTGGAAGTCCGAACGGAGGGGTGCCAAGAAGGCCAAAGTTGGTGGTCCCAAGGAGGTTACTGGCCGGCGCAAGGTCGCCCAAAGGTGACAGCCCAACAAACAAGATGCAAGATTCACGCACTAAGGGCCACGACCTCCAGAGCTGCAAGAAGGTCGAGCAGCTTGTTGAGCACCAAAGCTGAGTGAAGGGCGCGACAAGGAGAAGGCCCGAAGGTGTCAGAAGCAAGAAGCACCCAGCCGGGAGGACGCCCGGAAGGCCAAGCGGGCAAGGGGACAAACTCCCCGCCGCGGACAAAGATGAAGATGAAGACGACGGACGAAGACATAGATGATGATGAAGTGATGAGCAGGTGTTTCAAAGCCACGGAGGTCCTTCCACGGCGGGCCCGCCGCATACCTCAACCCCGCTCAAGCAATGGATGCGGAAGTTAATGCCGGGGAACCATCCGAGAGTCACGCAAGCCTCTCCGGGGTCCAGACGCCCATCATTTTTGATATTGAGGACCACCCGATCGATAACCGCGGTCGGGTGCTTGCCGATGTTGGTCTCACCAACTATCCGCAACCTCAAAGTCACTAAGATGTTGGTTGACGGCGGGCCGCTTGAACCTGATCTCCTCCGGCGTTCCGTGGCTTCGATCCCCCGAAAAAGCTCAAGAGACCGCACTTCCGGAATCAACCGTGAAGGAGCAAGAAGGGAAGATCACGCTGGGTAACATTTGGCAGCGAGCTAAACTTCAGGATCGAGGGTCACGCTCGACGCCGCTGATTTTCCATTACCCTACAATGGTACGGCCGCCCAAAGACTGCAAAAGTTCATGGCAGCCTCTCATTATGCATACAACTTACCAAGATGCCAGCCCGATAATTATTTCCCCCCGACAAGAAGGATGCTCTTATTTGCCGACAAGAAATACCGAGGCAACGCAACAGAAGCAAGCCACTTGCCCGGTCCCGGGGAAGAAGACCAAGTCCGCAAGAGCTCGATGCCCACTCCCAAGCGCATTTCTTCGAGTGCCGCCCGGTCGAGGATGCACCATCGAGCCCACCGCAAAAGGGGACATGGCAGCTCCAGACCAAGAAGGTGTCCGCAAGGACCACCGTGGTACCTTCACCATCGCCACGCTTGACCCTAAATAGGAAAGCTGCTGCTTTCTCTGGCAACGCCGACGTGTTTGCATGGCAACCCCCGACATCCCCGTGTTCCTGTGAGTAATTGAGCCCATCTCCCGTCGCCCCGCCGCCCCAAGGTAAAAGGGAAGGGCAGGAGGCCAAGAATTATAGGAGAGATCAAGAAATTGAAGCAGCCCTTGTCGAGGGGGTCCATCCACGGGTTGGCCAATCCCAGTTGAGAAAGCAAATGGAAAATGGAGACTTTGTATGACTTCATGATGTTAATAAAGCTTGTCCCAAAGACCCATTTCCCTTGCCAGACGACTAATTGTTGACTCCACGGTGTGTGATTTGCCTCGCTTTTGATGCATACCAGATATCATGATTTCATGGCGTAAGAGGATGAAGAGAAACCATTCATCACCCCATGTGGCCATAACGCTTGCAGGATGCCCAAAGAATGCCGGTTCAACATTTGCAAGAGTAGTCCATCATGCTTTTGAGCGGCAAATACGTAAATGTGGAAGCCTATATGGATGACATAGTGGTCAAGAGCAAGGACAGGCAACTCGATTCAAGATTTGATGAAACCTTGCAAATCTGCGCAAGATCAACCTCAAGCTCAATCCTGAGAAGTGCGTGGTTTGAGTTCCTCCGCAAGCTTCTCGGTTCTTCGTGGTCTCGTAGGGGAATTGAAGCCAATCCCGACAAGATCAAGGCCATTGAGCGATTGAAGCACCAAAGGCCAAAGGATGTACAAGGCTTGCCGTTGCGCTGCTCTCAAAGAGGTTTATCTCTAGGTTCGCTGAGGCTCCGCCATTTTTCAAGATTTTGAAAAGGCAGGTCCAATGAAATGGACTCGTAGCGGAGGCTGCGCTGCAGACTTAAAGAGGTACCTGTCCTCCCTCCAATACTTGTCGCACCTAGGCTACAAGAGAAGTTGTCTATATTTAGCGGCAACCAATCAAGTGGTTAGTGCTGCTTAGTAGGGAGAGGGAGGCGATGAGGAGCCGCAACCAAGGCGATGCATCCAGCGACAAGAAGGGGGCTTCACCGACAAGCTCGGTCCCGATAAGGACGGATCTGCACAGGATTGCAGAAGATGCGTAAAAGGATGGTGCAGCATTTACTTGGCTGCCTCTTCGCAGGGGCTAGGTCGAGGTACTGTGTGCAGGTTGCTTTTGGCCTCCTCATGGCCTTCTAGAAAGCGCCATTACTTCCAAGCACATGAGATCACAGTTGTCACCGCTTCACAAAAGGATACCGCAAAATCCGTAAGGCAACAGGTGATTGTCGAAAGGGGCACTGAACTGCCAAGCTTTGGCCTCAAGTTTGAAAGCACTTCAACTATCCAAAGCAGAGCATTGGCAGAGTTCATAGCAGAATGGACGCCAACGCAAGATGAAGAAATTCCAGACGAGCATCCTCGCCAAGGAGGCAAGTAAAGAGTGGCTGATGTATTTCGATGGTGCTCTCGATGCAGGCGCGTGCCGGGTCTGCTTATCGCACTCCACCGGAGAGCACCTCAAGTACATAGTCCAAATGCACTTTCCCATAGCAGCAAGCAACAAATAATACCGCAAGTATGAAGGTTTTCTTGCCGGTCTCGAATTGCAGAGACCTTGGGATCAAGAAGCTCTTGTTAAGGGTCGAAACTGCCAATAAACAAAGATTACCGTTCCATTGATAAGATACCTGATGAAGGAGAAAGCAGAAGAGCACTTTGGCCTCAAATGGAACATTTCCAAAGCCAATGCAAGTAATGGAACCCAACCAAAGAGGAACCAGGGACGGCTCTCGCCAACGAAGATCAATGACAGCGAAGAGGGTTGGTTTCGGCTCTTTTCCCGGAGCCCCTCAAGTCCCGGCCAAAAGGTCCCCAAACAACAAATATCCCGAGGAGAGTCTCTAAAAGCCCAAGGGTTTGTTTTGAAGCAAACGCCCGCAAGTTTTGTTCCAACTTGGGACATCAAGTGCCGAGGCATTTGGCCCCAAAATGATGTTCCCCAGCCAATGTGCATTGCTGTTGTCGAGCCCAGTCCAACAGGGACGGTCGCCCACCCCGATGAGAACTTCAAGAGCAAGAAGAAGCGGAAAGAGTAGCCCGCAAAAGTATTACCAGTTTGCGAAACATCCCGCGAAAAGCCAAGGTGGAAAGAAGTTTTCTCGGAAGTTTGGGGATTGTTGGGAGATCGGAGGCTATGTTCCCCAGGCAAGAGGCACTTGCCCAAACCTTTCCAAGGCCCGCCGACGCCTCCGGAGAATCAAAGAACCAAGGAAGCGAAAGGGCCCCAAGCAATAAAGACCAAGCTTCCGAAACCCATCCTCCATTTTGGTCCGGGGTAATTGGGTTTCCCCGAAAGGTTGGGGCTTTGAGTACTTGTGTCCCAAATGCAAGTTCCAAATCCGGAAGTGGAACAAGAGGAAGGTGACAAACCCAAAAAGCTTGCAAGGCCAATTCCAACAGATACACCAAAAACCTTTAGGCACCTTTATCGGCCCAAGTCTTCGCCAATTTTCCTTTTCCCGTTGCCACCCCAGAAGCAACGCAAGAGAGGGAAATGCTGAAGTGCTGCGAGGACTCAAGACCAAAATTTTTAATAAGGCGGAAGAAATGGATTGAGGAGCCTGGTTCTTTGGTCGATCGAACGACGCCAAATCGAGCCACCCCGCAACCTTTCGCTTAGTCTTGGAGCAGGGTTCTCCCACGGAACTCAGATAGGGTCACCTCGAGTGTCGCTATGATGAGCTTGAGAAGAGACCGGATAAGATGAACGCCTTTCCCTTGAGGAGGACCGCCCGTTGAGAGATGCTCGTTAAGCAAGCTTTTGCCGCTACCATAGCCGCAGTTAGTGCCGGTTTCGAGGAAGGTGACTTGTTCTTCGGCGATTCAATCCGCCAAGAATTCCAAAAGTTGACGCTAAGGGGAAGGCCTTATCGGGTGAGATGAGTCACTAGGCCCGGCGCTGTCCGCTTTGAGACCAAGATGGCATTCCGTGAGCAACTCGAATATTGAGCATCTTCGAAGTTTTACCCATAGCCCCCAACCACCTTTTGTACAAGTCTTGCCCATGTTGCATGTAATCCTTTGTACAAAGCCCGGCAGACCCTGCATCAAGAAGATGTTTGCCAAATTGTCAACTTCATGCTTTCATCATTTTTGCATGTTTTATCGACATTTTGTGCAGATCCACCCGGTAGCAATAACGAGCCACAAGGTCCATAACTTTATTTTCTTCTTCTTCTCAAAAGAAAGGAAGGTTCCTTCGCCCCAAGTTAGCCGGGGAGGAGAAGATAATGGGTGGGGCCAAGCATCGCCGGAAAGCACTTACCGAAGCAAACAATGAAAAGCTGTTGCCAAAGCTTGAGCAATCAGTTTTAAATTTTTGTTATCTTCCTAACGATAGTACTTTGTAAAAACTTTGGGAAGGAACCAACTGGCTAGTTTGCGCCTTATTTGTTTCGAGTCCGCCCAAAATTTAAGTGAGCTGCAACTAGTTACATAAGGTTGTTGAGGCGGCACCGAAGGGCCATGTTCCGACTCCCCAAGGCAAAGGTGCCCGTCCGACAAGTTCCCTAAAAGCGAGGGACAAACATACAAAGGAAAGAATCAATAAAGGAAATAACATTGCAATCATTGCCTAAGATAGAGTTATATTAAAAAATACCTTGTCGCAGACCCAAAGATTGTTCTCCAAACATGATCCGGGCAAGGGAAAGATAAACGGGCAGCCTAGTCACGCGTCGCCATCGACCCTTTGACCCCCACCCTTTCCACAATGGTGCGATAAGGGCCTTGAGCGCTCGCCGCAGGCCCGGGGACTTGAGGACGCAGGTTGACGCCGGATTGGCGGAAGGCCACCATCAACACCCCGAGGGCTCCGATCCGGCGCGACCATCCATGCTTTGGGATTCTCCCGAGACGGAGAGCCGCCACCACACCCTTGAAGAACAGGATTAGCTTACGCTGGGTTGAAGGGCCCCGGGGAGTACCCAGATCCACCATCCCCCCATCAGCTCAATTGATGGCGGCGGCAAGATTACAAGACCCTCCCCCGGCATCACATTCTCCGAGGGTATCCTAGGCGGTCACGCATTCGCCAAGCCCTGCTGGCCTTGATCTTCCAACAAACCCACCCGCCCTTGGCGCTGGCCCGCCTCCCCAAGGTGGCGCTTCAGCTCAAGATCTGCCTTGAGTCCTTGGCGCGCCACTTGATCCTTCTCAAAGGCGGCCTTGCAACTCGCCAAGAGGTAGGATCCTTCCCGGCCGGCTTCAGCCCGGTAACTCCTCCCATTTTTCCGGAGGGTGGCTCCTGGCCCCATCCTCCAACTCCTTCTTGGCCCCACTTTTGCAGCGCCCTTGCCTTCCTTGAGAGTCCCCAAATGATTGCCGCAAGATCTTCCTCATAGTGCCGAGGTTGATCTTCCGCGCCAGCCACCTTCTGGCGCAGAGCTTCGCCGACAAGCCTTTTGTGCCTCGACCAGTTTTCCTGATGAAGGCCGGGCCTTCATAGAGTTGTTCCCGCGCTCGCTACGCCCCAGAGTTTCTTGTTGGCGGCCGGATTTTTCCTCCGCTTCCATGTTAGCCCCCGCCGCGACAAGTGCTTCCCGACCCAGCTGGCTTGTGGGCGGTAAGCGACAACATTTCTTTCAACCGCCTTCGACTGCCCATTGCTGCTTCGATCAACCAGCGACACCCACGGAGGCGAGCAGCTCGCCGGGTCTCTCCTCGACCGACTTGGAGCTCGACGCCCATGGAAGCTTGATGAAGACGCCCGCCGCCTTCGGGATAGGGCGCCAGGATGGGGCCTTCGAGCCCGACGCAGCATCGGGCGGAGGGATCGGCGGTCGGCGGCCCGGGCGCCTCCCGCGCCTCGTGGTCGCCAAGACGATCACCGATTCTCCCCACTTTTTGCGCCAAAGAGCCTTTGGGGTTTCCTCGCCGGGGACCCATCACGGGTTCTTCCTCCATGTTGGCGGCGTTGCCATTGTTGCCCCCTCCCCGCGGCAACCCGCCTCCATCGACTCGTAGATGGATCCGACGATCAAGAAAAGAAAGAAAGCAAGCAAATGTTCAAAAGAAGAATGTAAGAAAAGGAACCCAAGGGAAATTTTCGGGCAAGGAGGTTACCCGCAATGGGATCGTGGCCTTGGTCTCCACCACCGAGGATCCTGCACTGCCCTTGTCGGAGAAACCTCCTTGCCGGAGAGCGCCCCTTGCCGGAGAATTCTCCCTTGGGCGGCGTGGTTGAAGGCATAATTCGGGTGACTTCCGCCTTCCGATGAGGCTGCTCTGCCCTACACAAATCAGCAAGTCAAATATCAAGAGAGAAGGAGCACCCATGCACACCCAACCGTAAGAAATAAACCAAATACTTACGCTGGGCCGGGGCTGCTCAGGAAGGGCTGCCGATCCGCAGGTTCGACGCCGTCCGCCACGGGGATCGCCTTCGATGACAACCACCGGAGTCTTGGCCTTTTGACGCCTCTCCGGCCGGGCCCCTAAAAGGAAAAGTTCGAATGAAGCAAAGCTGCGGAGAAGTCGAATTCCGCCCCGCCCGGCGACGAGCCGGGAGAGTAGGCTCCTGACGCTTGGGGTGCAGGGCCGAGTTCTCAAGACCCCGGCCCAGCTTGTTGTGGGAGCGGAGGGCCTCCCTGGCAACCGAGCTTGTCGGGGGAGCGGGCCAGGCGAGACGGGCGTGTCTGCCCGCCCCGCCACTTGGTCTTGGGAGGCGCTTATGGGCCGCCCTCCCGCGCAAGCCACCAAGGTGGAGGGAGGCGCCCGCAGGCTGCTCGCCTGGCCTGCTCGGCCTGCCTCCGCCGCCAAGAAGCCCTCTCGGTCGGCAAGGCTTGCCCGCTGCCTCGGCCTCCCCACGGTGAACCCACCGCCAACGCAGCAGCTTCGCCCCTCCACTGGTTGGCGCGCTGCAGCTCGGCGTGGTGTCGCGGTGAGCTACTTCGCCGGCGGATCGCCACTTCTTCCAGTCTGTCAAGAACTGCTGCACGACGTCGCCGGGCGGGTTTTGCTGTTGAACGATCCCATGGGAATCGCTGAACCGGCATCATCGCACGGATCCCGGCCGAGCGAAGAGTTGTTGCAAAAGGAACGACCTTCGCAACATGAACCACTGGGTGATCGGTCGTGCTTGAACAGCTCCAAAGAGCATCGATCCAGCTCCAAGACGGTGAAATTCCAGCTTGAGGCCCGGCCAAGCCTCATGATGTCCGCCGCTTTTGAACTCCCAAGCATGCCTCCTCCTCTCCCAAGGCTAATGGGCGAAGGAAACCGCCAACAAACCCACGGTGAGTCCGCATGCCCGAGGCGCAAGATCCGGTCACGCAATCTTCAACTTGGCATCCTCCAGCCAAGTTGTTCCAATCGCTGTCCAAGACTATGGGAGTTTGGCAGGCGTGAAGGGCCGGTTCTCCTCTATGATCCAACACCAATCGGCTTCCACTCCTCCCACTTGCTGCGGAGCCTTCCTTCAAGATAAGTTTTCTTGCCGATCCTAGAGATCCAGCCATCCCTCCCAAGTGGCTCTCCTCTCAACGCGGGCATGAAGTAGTGTCAAAAAGGGCTACATTTGGGTGGATCACAAAGTTCTCGCAGAGGTGGAAACTGCCATGGTTAGGACATTGTTCGGTGAAATCAAGGAGGCGGAGACCATAGGTGTTCATGATGTCGCAAAAGAATTGAGAGGCGGGCAGAGCCCGCAGAGAAGAAAAGCACAAGAAGGGATACTGACGAGACCTTCTCGATGCGGCGCGGAGATCACCCGGCGCTGTGCGCCTGCCTCCGCCAAGAGGAGTATCCCTCAGCTCCTTCGAGAGCTGGGGGTCAAGGTGGCTCCCTTCCGAGGCCTGACAGCAAGCCGCCGACTTTCACGCCTTCCCCTTGTCGGCGAGCCATGGCGGAGGTGGTGGAGGAGTCCGACGGCAGGTGCGGTGGCAATGGGGGCGAGCGCCGCCTTTTGGACTTGAGAAGGGGGAGCGGTGGTTTTGAGATGTGACAGAATGGCAAGGTGGGTGTCCTACCCTGCTTCCCGCTTATAAGGAGGGAGAGGGGCGGACGCCCGCTTTTCCACTAAAGAAAGCCCCCACGATCTCTCCCACGACGCCACGCTCAGGCGGTTCGTGGGGACGTGGTGGGTCCGGAGCGAGTAACGGCGTGATCTCGCCGCTGCGTTCTGCAATCGCTTTTGGGCTTGGCCCAACAGAGCTCGGGCGCCTGGTGTGGCCCAGGCTGGGGCTCCTATCGGTGTACTAGAGTAGGGGTACCTTAGTATCCCTAACTCGGCACGGGCAAAGTAGCACCAGGCAAGGCTTGCCTAGTGATCGCCAAGATCCTCCCGTTCCTTTGGAGCCATTCAAGAACAAAGTATCCAAGGCCCCGCAAGAGGAGCTTGCTGGAAGGCCACCAAGGCACGAAGAAGAAAGACCCTGCAGAGGAGCTTGTCGGAAGGCTCGTGAGCGATAAGCTCGAAAGGCGACGGTTCCGCCTGCAAGGCGCTTTGCCGGCAGGAACCCTCTTCATCTCCGCCCAGCTCATCCGCCAACGCTTTCGCCATGGGGCTATTCTGCATCGCGGTCAAGTTAGCGTGCAGCCAGGAGAGCAGCGATAAGCGGTGGCCGATTAAGCCTTCGTGGTAACGGTGGCGCCTCGACGGTCCCTACAGACTGTTAGGCGAATGGACGGCATTTAATGCCTTTGTCCCTTCCGCCGAGTTAGGTAGATCGTCGCAAAAAGTAGTTGCACCAACCGCAACTCATTTTCCCATTTTTGCCCTCGCTCACGCTACACTGTGGTGACCCCTTGAGCCTATAAAAGGAGGCCCATTGCAACGAGAAAGGGTCTGTTCGCCAGCAGAGTTCACTCATTCGAGACTAACATACTCAAGATAGGTTTGTAGCTCCCGGTGCTCCCTAGCAAGAACACAATACAATCAACCAAGCAGAGGAGTATTATCTCCCGAGAGCTCCGCTGGGTAAATTGTCGGTGCATCGCCGATCTGCTCTTTCGAATTCTCGCTTCACCGAACTATAAGGGACCTGCCCCCGTCCCAATAGGTGTTCGTGGGTACGATCAGCCCCCGACAAACAGCTCCCGCGCCAGCTAAAGACCGCGAGAGCGTGCTTACGAGGGTGCGTAGGAGAAAAATAACCCCTAAGATGCCAACACCCAACCGGGTGAGGAACTAAAGGATGTTCGTGCTCAGCTTGTCCGACCAAAGGAGAATCGACGCTCACACGGCATTTTCAAGAGTGCTTGAGCTTAACTTTGAAAGAGTTCGGCGAGGAAGGCACTAACATAAACATGTATGTAGGTTTGCTCACCGGTCGCCCCGAGGAGGAGATGCCCTTCGGGTGATCTTCTTCCCGAATCAGGCCACTGCACGAACGAAGTTCGCAAAAGGAAAGGCGCGGCCAGGCCTTGTGGCTATCTATCTCCGCCTCAAGGCATTGGGGAACCGACAGAGCGGTTTCAAGGAGCACGGCAGCGCTCCGATTATGGAAGATATCGGCCTGCCGCCAAGGCGCCAGGAGGCTCGGGCCATGGTAAAGACGCTGGACACGGTTATTGACCCAAACCACATGGCCGGGTCGACTTCGTGCCCGGCGGGAAGGAGATCCCTCGAGCTTAGTGTACAGCCAAGTAGAATTGGCCGCCAAGTATTCCAAGCAAGATTGTAAATTAGATAGCCTATTAGATGGCATTGAGGAGGAATACAATGAGTCGAAGTTGACTATGTAATTGAATATGACATGAAAATGTCTTCTGCCGGATTGTCAATCGCTTGTCATAGCGGACCTTTTCGCTTCGACCTCGGACCCAACAGTCCGGAGTGTGTCCGAATACCCTCAGGTTATATAAGAACCGGGCATGCATGGAGACAAGGCGAGGGGTCATTATTGCTGTATCGTAGAAGTGCCCAACTAGTTATGTTATATTACATGGATAGTAAGAAACATCTTCCAGGAGAATAGTTCCATTAAGGGTTCCTTTCAGGGAGGCATGCCCTAAAGTGCTATGTCAAAACTGCTAAGAAAGCAGTAAAATCATCTCGGGGCAGATGGATAAATAGTTAAAATCATCTTTCAGTTTACCGAATCAATATTCCCTTAAGAACGCTTAGCCTGCTTCACCTCACCGAGGTACACATCCGCTGACCCGGGTAGTAACAATTGCAGAGGTGCTCCTTTACCACCTAGCCGAACAATCGGGAACGTAGGGTAAGCATAAGAGCCGGCAACCCAACTTGGCCAAAACTTAAGTCAGATCGATGCATATAATGGTGAGTAAAAGGTACATGCGAAGTTTGATGACATGTGTTGGGCATGAAGTCAGATAAATAAGCTTCTTAAAGAAGCCCCAATAATGAGCGCGACGGCCGCACAAGTATGTGCTAACAAAGCGAACGAGCCTCTAAAGGCTTCAAGAAGAAGGAGGAGGAAGGAGAGAAATAAAAGACAGCAAAAGTAGAAATGTGGACGGAGGAAGGAGACTTAACTTGGAGTCCGCGCTTAGGCGAGAATCTTTGTAGACGAACATGCTCCATGGGTCTTCGCCAGTCGGTTATCCGTGCGCTTTCGCAGATGGTAGGTCACGGCCGTCGACCTGGTCGATGATGAAGGGACCTTCCCATTTGGGCTTGAGTTTGTCCTTTTTCTTGTCCGCAGCGAGAACTAGTTCGCCAATGTTGTAAGCTTTGGCCCGCATTTCCCTCGCTTTGATATCTTCGAGCCTGCTGTTGATAAAATGCGAACGAGCTTTTGCCACGCCGCCCCTCCTCCAATGCGCCCAATTGTCCGCCGATCGAGCTCGGCTTCTTCTTCTTCATACATGCGCACGCCGAGGTGAGTCATGAATTATGTCGCAGGGCAAGACTGCTCGCTACCAGACACCATAAAAAATGGTGTGAATCCGTAGTACGATTCGCGCGGGTCCGCAGCTCCCATAGTACGGAGTCGAGCCTCAACCCAAAGGCATGTTAGATTCCTTGAGGGACCGCACTAGTCTGGTTTTAATGCCGCCATGATTAGACCGCTTGCTCGCCGATTTGACCGCTGGTTTGAGGGTGATAGACTCGAGGCGAATCGAGCTTGATGCCCATGTTTTTGCACCATAATTTGACCTCATCGGCCGTGAAGTTGGTGCCGCTATCGTGATGATACTGGGGACACCGTAACGGTGCACTACCCCGATATGAAGTCTATCACCGTCCGGATTCGCCGCTTTAACAGGCTTGGCCTCTATCCATTTGGGTTCCTCCTTTAAGGGGTCCAACCATGTCAAGCCCCTGCATCGCGAACGGCCAGGTGATGGGTATAGTTTTGAGGGCGTGGGTGGCATGTGGCTTTGGTTAGCAAAAAGCTGGCAACCGATAATCGCTGACTAAATCCAAGATTCCGCTCGGCCGTGGCCAATAAAATCCTGTAACGGAAGGCCTTGCCTACAAGGGCCTGCTGCGCGTGGTGTCCACCCAGCTCGCATGAATTTCAGCCAGAGGTTTTGCCTTCCTCTTCGGAGATACAACTTGAAGGACTCCTGTTGTGCTTTTCTTTATAGAGCTCTCCTCATGGACTTTATAGGCTTTAGATCGCCGACTATGCAGAGCCTGCTTTTGGTCTTCGGGAGTTCCTGCCTAGTTAGGTAGGCTAGGAATGGTTCCGCCCACTGGGCGATAACCGCCATTATTTCGTGGGCGGAGGTTGTTATCTCGTGGCGAGCCCGATTGTGTCGAGTGTTCGGCGTCAGTGCAGCGTTGGGTCCGGATTGTTATTTCGACTCCTTCCCATAGGACGGATGGCTTGAACAGCCGCTCCAGGAAGATGTTACGGACGGCATCGCTTTTGCGCCGATCGGCTAATATGTCCGCTCCGGTTGTTATCCCGCTATATGATGAAATTCGAGCCCTTCAACCGTATGACATTTTTAGGACCGCATTGCAGACGCTGCCATTTTCGGATCTTTGGCATCAAAGTCTCCGCTTAGTTGAGATATCGCGAGGTTCGAGTCCCCGCACCTCTAGGCGCTTAATCCCATGGAGATCGCCATCCGGAGGCCGTGCGTATGGGCCTCGATTCAGCCGCGCTTGTTGGAGTCCGATACATTATCTCAAGGACGATTGACTGTGTCCTCGTTGGGGACGCCAGACGACGCCATTCCCCTGTGCCGCCAACATTTTGGAGCCGCCAAAGTGCATGATCCAATTGGAGTATGCGCGCTATTGGAGTTCGCTTCGTCCATTCGCCATGGTTGGCCAAAACCTGCACTTAATAGCTCGTCGTGGCATATAGGTTATGTCGAATGGAAGGAGCTCTATGGCCCATTTAGCAATCCGCCCGCGCCGCGTTGTTTATAATGTCGCTAAGAGGTACTTCGAGGCTACCGCTATCGAACACTCTTGAAAGTAGTGTCGCAGCTTCCGGATGCCATGAACACGCGATGCTATCTTTTGATAATGTGGGTACCGACTTGCATGGAGTTAGGACAAGGATACATAGTAAACCGGTTTTTGAAGAGGGAACCGTGTCCGCTCTGCTTTCGCTCGATGACGAAGCAGCCACTGACAACTTGATGTGTTGCGGATATATATAGCATTGGTTCGCCCATGTTGGCGCGCCAGACCGGATTTGTTGCCAATATGGCTTTTATTTCTTCGAGTCCGCCATGTATGCATCCGTCCACCAAGTGTTCGGTGCGCCGGAGGAGGCGTAAAGGGTAACGCCTTTTCTCCCAAACGGAAATAAAGCGGCTTAGAGCCACTACGCATCCAAACTAATTTTTGTATTTGTTTGAGGTCTTTGAATATCCAATTGTGACAGAGCTCGGATCTTGGCTGGGTTTGTTTAGTTCCTCTACATATGCTTCCACCGCTTTGCCGATCTGGTTTGCCGACATGTCCAATCATGCGCCGATATGTTGCGCCGGCGCTTTTGAGCCCAAGGGCATTGTGTTGAAGCAGAATGGGCCGATGGAGTGATGAATGCTGTTGTTGCTTGGTCTGGTCCGCCATCTTGATTTGGTGGTAGCCGAGTATTCGCTGAGGAAGCACAATGAGTCGTGGTCCGTCAGTAGCATCGATAATTTGATCAATGCGGGAGGGGAAGGATCCTTTGGGAAAGCCTTATTAAGGTCTTTGAAATCAACACATAGGCGCCGGACTTATCCTTCTTGGTACCATCACCAGGTTTGCTAGCCAGTCCGGATGTTTTATATCTCCGATGAATCGCTTCCGAAGTTTGGCTAGCTCCTTCCCATGGCCTGTCTCTTGGGTTCGAAAGCCAAGAGCCTGTTTGATCCGCTTGAACTTTTAGGATATTTAGGCTGTGCTCGCCAACCGACGGGATTCCTGGCATGTCTCAAGGGTGCGCAAAATGTCCCGCTTTTCTCGAGAAATTTCATAGTGCGCCTACATCAGGGTTTAATTGTGCCCTAATGGAGGCCGCTTTTGCAGTGGTCCGTGGTGGACTTGGAATTTGAATATTTCATCCGCTGGTTTAAAAGAGGTGGACTTGGATCTTTTATCAAGTATCACATCGCCCCTGTTCACCGTGGAGCGATCGCAGTGAGTTCCTCCGCTAGGGCTTTGGATAGTGCCTCGAGGGCTAGTGCGGCTGTCTTGTTTTCGTGCAAGTGCTATGTTCGGATCACTAGCGAGAGTGATGATCCCGTTAGGTCCGGCATTTTAAGCTTCATGTACCCATAATGGGGTATAGCTTGAAAATTGTGAATGCCTCTCGCCTCTAATAAAGCGTGATATCCGCTATGAACGGGCCACTTGAAATGTGACCCTCGACCTGTAATTGTCCGCGAGCCTAACACTACGCCCAAAGGTGATTTTTCCGCAAGCATGCTTCCTGCTAGGGATTATTCCTCTAAAGATTGTGCTGCTTCGCCAATGCGGTTCCACCTATTTCCATTTTTCGAGGGTTTTCATAGATGAGGTTTAGTCCGCTGCCGCCATCCATGAGTACCTTAGTAAGGCAAAAGCCGCCCACTATTGGACCGAGGACCAATGCGGTTGGTGCTCGGCTGTTCGAATTTGGGTTGCCACGCATTAAAGGTAATAGCCGTACCCATGGATTTATTGTTGCTACTTCAGAGACTTCGCAAGGTTTGGAGTGTTCGCTTCAAGATGTTATTTGATGCAAAGTCTCAAGACTGTTCACACCTGCATCGGTGCCGCGGCTGGGATTCGAGCTAGAAGTCTTCGCCACTTTTGGCCACCCGTAGTATCCAACATGTTCAAGGCTATGAGTTGGAGTGGCACCCTCTGCTAGGAATTTTGTGGTCCGCTTAGCCAACCCTCCAAGACGGTTCCGCACTTTAGGGGGTTTTGGTTTTTGGTATTTAACCCAGGTGCTTGGTAATGATGCACCCTTTATTTCGAATAGGGATGTATTCCGGGACGGATTATCCCAAAATTTACTTTCGGTTTTCCAGCACTCCATCGCACGTAACTTTTGTACTATGGTCACCAAGTCAGCAAAGCGTAATTTCGCGACGACTTATGGCGCTTAGGATTCCCTTGTCCGGCAATTATTGCAGAAAAGGGATTGCGCCTCCTCTCGGCAGTCCTTTATCCCGCCCATAACCGGAGGAATCGCCCAATAATGATGTAATCGCTTCAGCGGGCTCTTGCCAATTCGAGATAGATCACTAATGTTTGGGTGGTGGAACTAGATCCGAACCCCATCCAATTTAAGACTCAGGCCGAGAAGTTTCAACTCGAAGTTTGGATTTTTGAATGCTATCCAATGAATCCAACCCGCCACCGACATTAAGTTCAGTGGCTTGATCGACATTCGCCCCTCTCAGGGAATCCGCATGGAGGGATCGAACCGGATGTAGCTAGTCCTTAAGATAGAAGAAGAATCGCCGATTGCTCCTCTATCACAGCAACATGATGGGTAGCCGGGAGATTTGATCTCTCTGATCGGTTTTAGGTCCGATCCGTCGAGTCCTGTGGCGACTCTGTGGAGGCGATGCGATCCAAGAGCTCATTTACGGAGGAGAGCTCGATCGATCCAACTGTTCGGCAAGTTCAATTAACGGAAGATTGGTTTTGATGACTCGAGAGGTCATCGCGCGCTGGGCTTAACCGGTGGTCATAAGAAAACCACCTAGTCAAGAGTCCACCAAGGCCAAGGCTCATTTGGCGATAGTATCGCCTTTTAAAGACGGGATGAGGCATCCTTCCCGACGGCCGATTACAGCAGGAACTCTCAATGAAAGCACCAATGTCGGTGTCAAACCGACGGATCTCGGTAGGGGTCCCGAACGAGGCCTAGGCGATGGTAACAGAGACAAGGGACACGATGCTTTTACCAGGTTCGGCCCTCGAGGGAGGTAATACCTACCCTGCTTGATTAATATTGATGATATGGGTAGTACAAGAGTAGATCTACCACGAGATCAAGGAGGCTAAACCTTAGAAGCTAGCCTATGGTATGATTGTTGTTCGCCCCACGGACTAAAACCTCCAGCTTTATATAGACACCGGATAGGGTTAGGGTTACACATATCCAGACAAGCTTGCCTTCCACGCCAAGGAAAGTCCATCCGGACACGGACGAAGTCTTCAATCTTGTATCTTCATAGTCCAGAGTTCGCCAACGGTGATAGTTCGCTATCCGACACCGATGGCACCTCCGATCATCAATAACGATGCGCCCGATGAGACTTTTCTCCCGGCAGATCTTCATATTCAGCGCTTCGCATCAGGCAATTCGCTGGCCAAGTGGAGCAGATTGAAAGCTACGCCTCGCCACAAGGTCAGATTTGGAATTTGGACTACACGGCCGACGTCGTGGAGACTTGATCTTCGACGGTTCGAGCCACAGCCAAGCGCCAAGATGCCACGAGGGCATGATCTAGCTCGCCCGAACAGTGTCCGAGGACGACCAGTGTCCGCCCGACCTTTAGCTCGGAGCCGATCGGCTGATCGAGGACGGGTGGCTGGACACCGCCTGGGGCTGAGATCTCACGGCGATTGAGCCGACACCTACCGCGCCTTTGTAAGCTCAGAACTCCAAAGTGCCGGACTCGAGCCTTCCGCACTTCGCCAATCGAATCCTATTGGGCGCCGATCATGGAATTTCGCTGTCATGACATCTTTCAACACTCGCCTTTGGCGACATCCTGAATTCACTAAAGTCTCTCTTTATTAGGAGAGCCCTTGCCGGATTATGGTCGAAGGTTGGGATGCGGACGACTAAGAAATTCAAAGCCCACCCACCACCCACTTCGTAGCCACCGCCGATGATTTAACCGACATGCTCGACTTTGATTCAAGACATCGACGGTATGGCGACGATGTAGGGGAGGAATATGAACCAGCGCCTTATAGGGCACTAGAGAACCACTTCATCTCACGATGTATACATGGTGGACACACCTAAAGTAAGCGTTTATGAGGAACAACAGACGCCATTAAGGATCATTCCTCAAAAGCAGCCAAACGGCAACGTAAGCGCCACACAAAGTCCCGCCGACAATGACAACAGCCATACAGACTCCAGCCATAGAGGAGGGCGAACCGTGGACTTTAACATGCTATCGAGCAACCGTCCAACAGGACAATCTGGATAAACAACCCGCCCCGGCGAAGATGACAGTCCGACGATCTCATGCTGGACAATTTGCGGAGCAGAAGAACCTCCACAAAAGGCTCGCGCCATCGCACGTAGCCTAAAAAGGTAAGCGAAGCTCAAAACAGCGGAAGATGCACTGTAATCAGATGGACCAAAGTACTCAACACCTAGACAAATACGGCGACATCGAATGAAGAGCAACCAAAGCGAAAACTACTGCCTGAATTCGATGAGGAGGCCGTAGAGCCCCCGCAATCAAAAAACAAAGAGGCCACCCGGTCGGATGGACGACCCTATGGCAAACAGAGAGCGGCAAACGGTGCCGCACACAAGCCGCACGCGATCCGACAGCATTCGCTTAAAAAGATGGCCCAATTAGATCTATCTACGGCCAAGAAAGCAAGCTCTAGTAAGCAATGCAACACATCAAGTATCCGAACATCACGACACACCTAAATATAGGGGTGCCACACACCCCCTATGTTTCACCGATGAGGTGCTGGATTATGAATTTCCAGCGGGATTCAAGCCCGTAAACATAGAGGCATACGACGGAACAATGCACTCGAGTCTGGATTGAGGATTACATCCTCCACATACACATGGCTAGAGGAGATGGTCTCCACGCCATAAAATACTTACCCCTCAAGCTCAAAGGGCCAGCCCGACATTGGCTTAAAAGCCTTCCCGAAAGGACCATTGGAAGTTGGGAGGAGCTCGAGGATGGTTTTCGGCAAATTTCAAGGATCTATGTCCACCTCCGATGCCGAATTTAAGTCACATAACTCAACAACCCGGAGAGTCAGCCCAAAATTCTGGAACAGATTCCTTACTAAAAGAACCAAATAGTCGATTGTCCGGACGCCAAGCCTTAGCAGCTTTCAAACACAACGTCTGAGACGAATGGCTCGCCGTAAAGCTCGCCAAGAAAAGCCAAGAACAATGGCCACATTAATAAGCCTCATGAACCGCTTATGCTGGAGAGGATAGTGGTGGCAAGATGCAGCACCAGCGACCCAAGTACATCCAAGTCGGGATGGAAACGGAAACCACGATGCAGCAAGGACCAGCGCTCACCAAGGAAATAGCCCAAGAGCACGGTAGTGAACGCCGGATTCAAAAGCCTCGAGAATCATAAAAGCTGCCCCTTAAGGATAACAGGATGAGCTATCTAACTTAAACAAAATCTTGGACAAGATATGCCAAATCCACAAGACTTCCTGGAAGCCTACAAACCATACCCACAGAGATTGTTGGTCTTCAAGCAGTCCGCAAACTCAATGCCGAACACAAGGGCTCGACACACCAAGCGAGGACGATGACGAACCTCAAAAGCAGAGCACCGAAAACAAAAGAATTTCCCACAAGAAATCAAAACAAAACTCACTTCACGTGACAAAAGGGAAACATAGAGCGCGCCCATAGAGGTACGCGCCATACGGCCTATCCCGGAGGAGTCCCGCCACGGGTTGTTAAAACCAATCACCTCCGACCATCCGGATTACTCTAGAAGTATACGGAATGCAGGTTGGACTGCCTTGATATTAGATCCATAATTGGCGGACTCCAATTTTCACAAGTCCTAATGGACGGCGAAGTGATCTAAACCTGCTATATCAGGACACAATCCACAAAATGGGGATAGACCCAACTAAATTTCGCCATAGCAACACTTCCTTTCAAGGGTAATGCCAGCCCATATGGCCCATTGTACGGGTTCTCATCGCTAGAAGTTGTGTTCGCTCACCCGACAACTTCCGCCGCAAAAGTTAACCTTCCACCTTGCCCCATTTACAAGTAGCCATCAAGCACTATTGGGACGTGAAGCTACCGCTTTTAAGGCAATACTGCATTATGCATTTCTTACACTTAAATGCCCGTCCACGCCTCATCATCTCGAAAAGGAAAC
>JAHIAM010001231.1:0-35813 GCA_021605205.1 Aegilops longissima | reverse complement strand
ACAACAAGCAAGCTTATAGTCAAGTATGCAATAATGTGAACGACAAGACTAATAGCAGCTATGTAGTAAGGATCGTGGATGGAAGATAGTATGAAGCCAAACAACAATAGAAGTCAAGCAAAGGAAGTTAAAATGATAAGACATATAACCAATGACTTCACAAAGACAAACTTAGGGTAAAGGAGAGGAAGGGATAGAACCAGTCACCTGGTTGAAGACACAGGATTTGTTGGACCAGTTCCAGCTTGTCGTGACAACTGCACATCCGGGTTAGGGAGGCTGAGATTCAACTCGTAAGACCGCTCCTTCACTCTTATTCTCTTGAGCTAAGGGACAACATTCCCTGCTTCAATCACTCCGTAAGTCTTCAAGGTAGACTTCCTAACCTTCATTGCATTTACGCTCACCGCAATCCACAATGACTCTTGGATGCTCAGAATCGCCGACGCCTAACCGGCCGGAGGATTCACATCCTCAAGTGTAATAAGTCTTCGTGTCACATCAGACAGAAAACTTTAGTGATGCCTAACACTCTTTGGCTCGGGTGTTTTGGGCTTTGTCTCGCAAGGATTTCTCTCTCACGGCTTCTGGTGGGTTGCTCTCAAACGACAAAAAAGCCGGCACTAATCTCGAGAGCAGTACCACCAATTTATGGTGTAGGGGTGGGCTATTTATAGCCACTAGGCAACCCTATTCTGTTATGTTCGAAATGACCCCCGGTCACTCAAGGAACTCGACACGTGTTCCAACGGGTCAGATTTCAAACACTCACTAAGCAATCTTTACTTGGGCTACAAGCAAAGCTGACCATCCAAATGATAATTTTTGTTTCTCATTGTCTTCGTCAAGACATAGGATTTGGGTTGAGCATCACTTCACCATTCTGACTATGATCACTTGGACCACTTAACAAGAAGATTGGTGGTGTAACATCCCAAATTTCCTATTTGGAATGTTTTACAATTATAGCTAAGCATCTATGCATCCTGTTTGAAATTGAATGCCATTTGAAGATTCAAGATTTTGAGTTTTGAATTTGAATTCAAACTTTGGCAAGTGGGAATCATTTCAAAAACTATGCCCTCGATAAATACTTGATCAAAAGTATGAGAGGAGTAAACATGACACTCCAAAATATCATCGGAGGAAACAATGCCAAAAGTTTTGAATTCAAATTTGGGTTTTATTTGAATATTGGAAAAAATGAAATTTTATAAAGTTTGGATTTTTGCATTTGAAAATGTTCAAATGATAGGAATATTCCCCGATCATTTTGGTATATATATGTGCTATATAAAATATTTATAGATTATGTTTTATCTCTCTGTTTTGTTTTATTAAAAAATAAATTTAAAAAGGAAACAACCCCTCAGTACCATCAGCCTAAAGTTCAGCCCAATACCCGAGGCACATCCAATCAAGACTGCTTACCAGCGGCCCAGAGGGTCAAACAAATGAGCCCAATGAGCAGCCAAAGCACCCTCACAGCTAAAACCTCTTTCGAGCTTGGTCACCCGACCGAGACCCGCTCTCTCCCCACCGCCAAGGGACCCCACCTCCTTCAATCCCCGCTTGACGCAAGAACGCTCCGCGCTGCCACGATCGCCGGATCTCGTGAGATCCGGATCCGATCTCTCCCGATCGGCCTCCTTGCCACGCCGAGGCCCCCTATTTATATACTCCACCACCCGCACTCATTCTCCCCCTCGCTTCGCCGAATGAACCCCTTCTTCACGCTGTCACGCCGCTGAGCCCGAGCCACCACCGCCACCATTTCTCGGCCGCACCCTAGACCTCCCGACCTCTGCCGACTCCACCAAGACCTCCTCGCTTCAAGACCACGGGACGACTCACGACCTCTCGACGCACCGAGAGGCCAACACACTCGGCCGCCACGCCGCCGCCGAGCCCGTAAGTCGCCGGAGATCACCCCCGCTGCTCGATTCACAGAGACGGTGCCAGGGATTAGAACCCCCTAAGAGGGTAAGTTCTTTTAATAAAACTCTGGTTCGACTTTAGTTTAGTCCGGTGCTAGTTTTTAGTTAGGTTTTTTTATTTAGCCCGCCCGACTCGCTTTAACCTTAGGCCTGCTTAGTTTATATTACGCCATTGCAGTCGAGATTAGCCCATTAGGCCATTTTTCTTTATTTTCTTTGTTTTCTGTTTTAATGTAATAGTTCCTGATTTGAAAAATTCATATCTTTTATTCTGTTTAATATTTTAGGTGATTCTTTTTTGTTGGTTTTCAAATGTTCTATAGTTTCTGTAGAAAATATAATTAGCTATGTTAAAATTAATTAAAATTGCTTTAATTTAGTTTTAGTCAGAATAGTAAATCTGTTATAACATGAGTTAGGAAAATTATTTTTATATGATTCTTTTTTCCCAACTTTGTTTTGACAATACCTAACCATAGGAATTAATTTGGGTATTTTAGATTAATAAAAATAGTTTTAAGCAGAATCTTGTTAATCCTAATTAATTAACTAGCTACTGTTTTCCTATTATTTTAATTAGTAAATAAATTTATTTATCACATGTGATTGATTATTCTAGGATAGTTTCTGTCACTTATAGGATGAACTTTTATTTATAATAAATAAAAGTTTTATTTTATTTTTCTTAATAGAAATTGAATTAGGCCTAATAGGAGTTTCATAATAGATTTTAAGTTAATTCTTTTGCTCCTATTTGCTTAATGCATTCTTTTCTCGTTAAGTTAACAAAACTCATGCTTAGGTTATGTTGAGAAATTTTTGTTATATAAAACTATTTCTAGTTGTTGTTTAAAGTAGGAAAACTTGAGTTGGTTTTTTTGAGTTTTCCTTTGGGTTTTGATTTGTTGTTTTGTGTTATGTTGCTATTGCTATGCTATTGTGTTATGTGATCCTATGCTATATGCTTATTGTGATTATTGTTTGTCTCGGTAGAGTTTCCGAGTGCTAAGCTTGCTACTACTTAATCTTTAGCTTACGAGGATCATCAAAGAAGGCAAGTCTTGATCATGTTATTTTCCATACCTATGATTTTGTGCATTAGTAATTATACCAACCCCACCATGCATGCAGTAGTTTCAAATTTTGAAGTTATTAATCTTGAGTAGTATCATGTGGTAGGATGAACCAATCCCTTGTTACCATGACCCCGGATCTAAGTAGTTTACTTTGCTATGCTCAGAGACGGGTTTTGTTGAGTGAAATTCATAAGAAAGATATGAGAGTCAATGATGATGACAACCCCATGAACTACAATGATCAAGATGGACTTCAAATTCACTAATCGGGTGGAGGACGGTTGACGGCACCCTGGAGAACCCAGAAGGTTGGCGGGATGCATGGAGAAGTGCCATGACATCTTATGGAAAGCTTCACCCAGCCACTTAAGAGACGGATGGATGCCCCATTGACCGAAGCTTACTCCTGTGCAGCCGCAAGCCATTATGGGCTCGCCAGGTCAACCCTAGTAGTGACGCTGGCTGGACGGGTACTACGAGATGTAGAAGAACGTAGGATTGATGGGTACGGCAGAGCTGTGAGAACTCTTTGGAAGACCTCTGTTATTCTGGCCCGCCTTCAAACACCATGAAGTGCTAAGACTTAAAAGGAGGGAATGATTCTTGGGTAAAGTGCTTAAACCTCTGCAGAGTTAAAGATCTAATCGACAAGCCGTGTCCCCGTGCCATTGACAATTTGAGCCTCGAACTTGGAAGTATTCGAAATCTCAACACTAAAACTAATGAATTAATTTGAGGGTTTATGACTTAATAATTTGGGAATGAGATATTGGTTACGGAACCATCTCAATAACTACCAACAATTATGTAGTATTTAAACAAGTCCACCGTAGTAGGAGAAAATTGGCTTTATGAAAATGATGAAACTTAGAGCCCACAACCAAAAATGCATATAGTGTTAGTAATTTTATTATTGTTATTCTTTCATGACTTGCCGGCTTATTCAAAAAGCTGATTCTACATGGCTGCAACGCCTTATGTTGCAGAGAGGTATATTCCGATGAGTGTGAGGCTACGCCCGCTTGGCTTATGCCCTTCTTGGAGTCGGATGGACTCTTATACTTTCTACGCCCTGCAGCATTAGTAGTTTATTTCTCATGAGTTGGCCTTTTGGCCAATTTATTCTCTTGTAATAAAGACTCTATATGAGAATCGTAATAAAATTCAGGTGTGATTGAACTTTGATTATTTCATCGATGTACCGTGAGTACCAAGATGATCTTGGGATGGTGCATACGTAGATTTGACCGATTTTGGGTCAGTCGCCATGTAGATGGTATCGTGAGCAAGATCGCCACTGTAGGATCGTGAACCCCAGGATCGGAAAGCCATAGAAGAGACTATTTACTTTATATCCTTATCATTCTGTAATTCTCCCTGCTCATTTCTAACTCCTCCGATTTTCAACATTCTAGATGGCCCGAGTTCACCCCGCGCTGGCTACCGGAGTTTTGCCACCCGATGAGACGATGCCCTTCGGCAGAAGCTGGTCCAGATGGTGAAGAAACTGAAGATTGCTCTGCCTCGATCACCGAAGCCAACCAATGCACTTCCGACGGACACCCGCTACAGGATTGAGGTGCATATTCCAGGAGAACTTTCGAGGACACATACGGAGCCTATTGACTTTGAGTTCACCGACTTCAACCGGATCATCGGAAGGACATGGCGATCTATCGCGACTTGGACATCTCCGAGAGGAGTACAGGGCGAGCTCGATCCCTCGCACTCGCCATGGTTTCTCGCGAGGCAAGGAATGGAGATATCATCCGCACTGTGGAGGACGACTCCATTCTCTTATGTCCAGACTTGGAGTGTCTCCTCAGAAACGGGAGATTCGACTCACCAGAATCTCGAAGGCACATAGGAGGCTTTTGTTCGTGAACTGAACCGAGGAGAAGGCACACGCAGCACTTCCTTAACCATGAGGAAGAAGTCGCGGACTTCATGGAGACAATGACGACCAAGATGAAGCCGCCGCATTGAGGAAAAAGATGGACTTGGGAGAGGACCTTTTTCCGAGTGGAGATGATGGACCCTCGTGAGTAATGATCAGGATTATGAAGGAGTTCCACCGAGGAAGCCGCAAGAGGAGGCTCCATGCCAGAGGACATCACACCCAGGACGCAAGGATTATTGATGAAGACTTTAGTCAACCACCATGTTATTTTACTTTTTCGCCGATCGTTAGGTCGATATTTTCGATTAGTCATGAGCTTTGTAATCGAGATTGAACCATGTTTGAGTGGAATGAATAAATGATTGGTGTGTTCATGATTGTGCATTCATATGGGTAGTGTTATTTTCATAGACCATTGTTCTATTCTAATTCTCTCATCCACTCCAAAACACCGATGCCTCCTCGAGACGTGATAATCGGTTTTCCGCCAGAGCTCACCCACCTGCTCCAAAGAGCACAGTAATGCCCTCATGCAGCTACTCATCCGTAATCGAACAACAACAACAATCCACCGCCACCACCCCCTCTGGACAACTTGACTCGATTCTCGAGGCTGAATCCGCCGAGTTCTCTAGTAGCACCGAGCCAATTGTGGCTGATGATTGGCCCTGAAAGTCGGAAGAGAGCTAATCACCGTTGGATGCACCGACAGAGAAGGTGCGCTTGTCACAAGATCAACTTGATGGACCTGCAGCTTCTTGGTGGAGAACTACACCGCCACTTATCCCATCGTGCCATCACGGGATCAGTTCCAAGAAGCTTCCGTGACCGCCATGTTTCACCGGAGCCATGAGTCTGAAGAAGCGTGAGTTCCGAACTTACGCTAGGGGAACCGTGATCGGGCGCAAGACGTGGATGAGTTCAGCAAGCTAGCTCGCTATGCCCCGATGATGTGGCCACAGATGCCGAAGCAGGAGAAGTTCCTTGAGGGACTCAACGACGAGCCGAGTATGTAGCTTATTGTGGCTACCTTCAACAACTACAAGGAGCCGGTAGACAAGGCCACCATACTTGAAGGCAAGCAGCAACAGATTGAAAGTCGCAAGCTGGAAGTACAGCCAGGGGAAGCACAACTCAGAGCTCACAAAGGCCCCTGCTATGCACCATACTCGGAGGGCACACCCATCATAACCATGGAGGTCATAACCATGGAGGAAATGGGAACAACCGCAGCCAGACAACAAGTCAGCCATGGCAATGGCAATGGAAATGGTAATGGCAATCAAGATCGTCTCGCCTCGCCCAAGGATCTCGAGCCACATCACCGCTTCAAGTGCCGTAAAACAGGGCACTATGCCACCGATCGCCCGGAGGCTGCAGAGGAATGGAAACGCAATGGAAGCTCAAATAAGAAGCCCAACCTGCTCCTCGTGCTCGTGGAACCACATTGACGTGGAGGACGCCTATGATCAGCCGCATAATCGTGGTTGGTAAGTTTTATTGAATTCACGCTCAGTTTTGGTACTTTTGATTCTCGTGCAACGATTCATTCATATCAAGGGTAGTTGTGGAAAAGTACGGGTTGCCCACTAAAACCCTTAGAAACCCCCTTCGCCGGGCCCAGCAGAGGAGAAATGATGGCAGTGCTTAGGGTCATGCAACCTCAACATCGGGAACCATAAATTTCCAAGAAACCTCATAGTGTTGGAAACCCGCACCTTGATGTAATCCTAGGCATGGATTGGTTGACGGTTTGAAGGAACATAGACTGTGCTCAAGAAGTCTATTCTGCTCACCACCCCGAGCGTAAGAGGATCAAGTATGTAGCCAGCACGTACCAGATGAAGAATCAGTATTCTCACGGAGTTGTTCAGAGGAAGTGCCAGAGTGCAAGATTTTCCGATGTGTTTCCGGAGGAATTACCAGAATGCCACCGACAGGACATTGAATTTCTGATCGAGTTATTGCCCCAAGACAGCCCCAATATCCAAGAGACCTTATCGGATGCCACCGAATGAGTTGAAAGAGATCAAGGATCAAATTAATGAGTTATTGGAGAAAGGATATATTCGCCAAGCTCATCACCTTGGGGAGCCCCAGCTTTTTGGTAGAGAAGAAGGATGGAAGCTTGAGGATGGTTGTGGATTATCGTATGCTGAACGAAGTAACCATCAAGAACAAGTACCTCCGCCGATGATTAATGATCTGTTTGATCAGCTAGTTGGAGCCAAGGTATTTCTAAGATCGATCTTCGATCGTGGTATCATCGCTGAAGATCCGTGAAAAGGATATACCCAAAACAACATTCACTACCTGTATGGTTTATATGAGTATACCGTCATGTCATTTGATTGACTAATGCCCTCGCGATACTTCATGAATTTGATGAACAAGGTGTTTATGGAATATCTGGACAAGTTTGTCGTGGTGTTCATCGATGATATATTGATTTTCCAAGAGCGAGGAAGAGCATAAGGAACATTTGCCTAGTTCGAGAAACTTCGAGGACATCAGTTGTATGCCAAGTTCAGCAAATGTGAATTTTGGCTGAAGGAAGTTGATTTCTGACATGTTATTTCAGGAGAAGGAATAGCAGCTGACCCCGCCAAGGTTGAATCACCACCGATTAAGGGTCACCCACTTCACCAAGGAGATCCGCAGCTTTTCTGACTCGCAGGATATTATCTGAGGTTTATTGAGAACTTCTCAAGATTGCTGCCCATGACCTGAGCTGTTGAAGAAGGAAGCCAAGTATGTTTGGACCGAGGAATGTGAAGCCAGTTTTCAGAATTGAAGAAACGTTGGTCACAGCCCCAAGGTTGATTTTGCCGGACATACACAAGGAATACCAGGTTTATTAGACGCTTTCGTCAAGGACTCTTGAGGAGTACTAATGCAGAAGGAAAGTTGTAGCTTATGCCTCCACAGCTACGACCTCATGAGATGAATTATGCCACACATGATTTGGAGTTAGCAACAGAGTGCATGCACTCAAAACCTGAGACATTTCCTCATCGGAAACCGCTATGATGTTTACATGCATCACAAGAGCTTGAAGTATATTTTCACGCAGAAGGAATTGAACCTCAGTGAGGGAGATGGCTAGAGTTGATAAAGGATCACGACATGAGATTGCATTACCACCTGTAAAGCTAATGTTGTAGCGGATGCTTTGAGCCGTAAGAGTTATGTGATTACGCTTACAGCAGGAGGATTACCCTGTGAGTTAGTCGATGACCTCAGAGATCTCCGATCGGAGATAGTTCCGAGAGGATATGTTGCAACTCGAAGTCCAGTCCACTTTGGCCGAAAGGATTCGTGAAGCCTGTAAGTCGGACAAGGAAATTGATGAGATAAAACAAAGATGAATGAAGGAAAAGCTAAAGGATTCCGTAAGGATGAACACGGAGCTATATGGTTCGAGGATCGATTATGTTCCCAATGATCCCGAACTCAGAAGCTAATTCTTCAGAGGCTCATGATTCACCAGATCGATTCATCCCTAGAACACCAAGATGTACCGGATTTGAAGGAAAGTTTCGTGGACAGTATGAAGAAGGATATTGCCGGTACGTAGCAAGATGCTATGTTTGTCAACGTAAAGGCGTAACATCGGCCAGCAGGTTACTTCAACCTTTGCCGATTCCAGATTGGAAATGGGAGAAACCGGGAATGGATTTCATCACAGATTACCCAGACCCATTCAGGTTATGATTCCATCCGGTAGTGGTTGATCGTCAACCAAGGTAGCTCACTTCATTCCGTGAAGACTACCTATACCAGTGCTAAGTTGGCCAAGATATACATGACCAGGATCGTATGTCTCGCATGGAGTTCCGAGGAAAATCGTGTCGATAGAGGAACACAGCTTACCTCAAAGTTTTGGAAGCAGATGCATGAAACTTTGGGTACGAGGCTGAATTCAAGACAGCTTTTCATCCGCAGATGATGGATGACCGAGAGAGTCAACCAGATTCTGGAGGACATGTTGAGAGCTTGTGTGCTAGACTATGGGTCTAGCTGGGATGATAATTTGCCACACGCAGAGTTTTCATACAACAACAGCTTATCAATCCAAATCAAGATGGCCCTTCAAGCTCTATACGGAAGGAGGTGCGTAACACCATTGTCAGTGGATAGTGTTGAGATCGATCACTTTTCGGTTCCGATCTTATCAGTGATTCCAAGAGAAAGTCAAGCTGATTCAGATGACTCAAGATAGCTCAATGAGACAGTAAGAGTTATGCCGACAAGAAGTTTAAGGAAGTGACTTACGAAGCGGAGACCGAGCATATCTTCGTGTGTATCCACTTTGTGGAATCAAGAGGTTTGGTGTCAAGGAAGTTAGCACCCGATTCATTGGCCCCTAGAAAATCCTCGAACGCCGTGGGAGAAGTTGTTACAAGTTGAACTGCCGAAGGATTGTCCGGAGTTCATGATGTCTTCCATGTTTCCCAAATGAAGAAGTGTCATGCCGACATGGCCGATGTTCCGCTGAGAGACACAGCTTGACAAAGGATCTCGACCTACAAGGAGAAACCCGTCCGGATTCTCGAGATCATGCAAGCAGAGTCACCCGCAAAGAAGGTCATCAAGTTTTGCAAGGTGCTGGAGTCACCACACCGAGGAAGAAGCCACTGGGAGCGCAAGAAGACCTTCTTCGAGACCACCCGCACTCTATTTGTTAGTTAACCCAATCTCGAGGGCTAGATTCATCTTAAGGTGGGTAGGTTTGTAACATCCCAAATTTCCTATTTGGAATGTTTTACAATTATAGCTAAGCATCTATGCATCCTGTTTGAAATTGAATGCCATTTGAAGATTCAGAAGATTTTGAGTTTTGAATTTGAATTCAAACTTTGGCAAGTGGGAATCATTTCAAAAACTATGCCTGATAAATACTTGATCAAAAGTATGAGAGGAGTAAACATGACACTCCAAAAATATCAGAGGAAACAATGCCAAAAGTTTTGAATTCAAATTTGGGTTTTATTTGAATATTGGAAAAATGAAATTTTATAAAGTTTGGATTTTGCATTTGAAAATGTTCAAATGATAGGAATATTCTCGATCATTTTGGTATATATATGTGCTATATAAAATATTTATAGATTATGTTTTATCTCTGTTTTTGTTTTATTAAAAAATAAATTTTAAAAGGAAACAACCCCTCAGCGCCAGCCAGTGCCCCCTGCCCAGCTGTAACCGAGGCCACCCACCGCACCGCCCACTGAAGGCCCCAGAGCTCACCAATGAGCCAATGAGCTGGCCAGCCACCCTCATACCAAACCTTTCGAGCTTGGTCGCCGACCGAGACCGCGCTTCTCCCCCACCGCCAGCGAACCCCACCTCCTTCAACCCTCACGCCGCACCAACGCCACGGCCTGATCGCGGATCCCGTGGAGATCCGGATCCGATCCTCCCGACGCCTCCCTGCCACGCCGAGCCCCCTATTTATACCCTCCTCAAGCACCCCATTCACCTCGCCTCACCGAACTCCTCCTCACGCCGGAGTCTGAGCCACCGCCGCCATTTCTCTCGCCACCCTAGACCTCCCCACCTCGCCGACTCCACTAAGACCCTCGTCAGCTTCAAGACCACGGGACGATCACGACCTCCCCGACGACCGAGAGGCTAACACACTGCCACACACTGCCGAGCTCCTGAAGTCGCCGAGATCACCTCGCCGTCCGATCTCGCCAGACGGTTAGGATTAGAACCTTCAAGGGTAAGTTCTTTTAATAAACCTGGTTCACTGGTTTAGTCCTGTTTAGTTTTAGTTAGTTTTTTTATTTAGCCTGCCCACTTGTTTAACCCTAGGCCCGTTTAGTTTATATTACGCACAAGCATGTAGATTAGCCCATTAGGCCATTTTTCTTTTTATTTCATTTTCTGTTTTAATGAATAGTTCCTGATTTGAAAAATTCATATTTTTATTCTGTTTAATATTTTAGGTGATTCTTTTTTGTTGGTTTGCAAATTTTCTATAGTTTCTGTAGAAAATATAATTAGCTATGTTAAAATTAATTAAAATTGCTTTAATTTAGTTTTAGTCAGAATAGTAAATCTGTTATAACATGAGTTAGGAAATTATTTTTATATGATTCTTTTTGTCCCAACTTTGTTTTGACAATACCTAACCATAGGAATTAATTTGGGTATTTTAGGATTAATAAAAAATATTTTTAAGCAGAATCTTGTTAATCCTAATTAATTAACTAGCTACTGCTTTTCCAATTATTTTAATTAGTAAATAAATTTATTTATCACATGTGATTGATTATTCTAGGATAGTTTCTGTCACTTAATAGGATGAACTTTTATTTATAATAAATAAAAGTTTTATTTTATTTTTCTTAATAGAAATTGAATTAGGCCTAATAGGAGTTTCATAATAGATTTTAAGTTAATTCTTTTTGCTCCTATTTGCTTAATGCATTCTTTTCTGTTAAGTTAACAAAAACTCATGCTTAGGTTATGTTGAGAAAATTTTTGTTATATAAAACTATTTCTAGTTGTTGTTTGAAGTAGGAAAACTTGAGTTGGTTTTTCTTTGAGTTTTCCCTTTGGGTTTTGATTTGTTGTTTTGGTGTGTTATGTTGCTATTGCTATGCTATTGTGTTATGTGATCCTATGCTATATGCTTATTGTGATTATTGTTTGTCTCGGTAGAGTTTCCGGAGTGCGAAGCTTGCTACTACGAATCTTTAGCTTACGAGGATCATCAACAAGGCAAGTCTTGATCATGTTATTTTCCATACCTATGATTTTTGTGCATTAGTAATTATACCACCCCCACCATGCATGCAGAGTTGAAATTTTGAAGTTATTAATCTTGAGTAGTATCATGGTAGGATGAACCAATCCCTTGTTACCATGACCCCGGATTAAGTAGTTTACTTTGCTATGCTCAGAGACGGTTTTGGTTGAGTGAAATTCATAAGAAAGATATGAGAGTCAATGATGATGACAACCCCATGAACTACAATGATCAAGATGGACTTCAAATTCACCATCTGGGTGGAGGATTTGCTGACGGGCACCCGAGAACCCAAAGGTTGGCCGGGATGCATGGAGAAGTGCCATGACATCTTATGGAAAGCTTCACCCAGCCACGAAGAGACTGGATGGATGCCCCACTGACCGAAGCTTACTCTGCAGCCGCAAGCCATTATGGGCTCGCTGGGTCAACCCTAGTAGTGACGCCGGCCGACTGGGTTTACGAGATGTAGAAGAACCAGAGGATTGATGGGTACCGCAGAGAGCCAGAGAACTCTTTGAAGACCCTGTTTATCTGTCCCGCCTTCAAACACCATGAAGTGCTAAGACTTAAAAGGAGGGAATGATTCTTGCGGTAAAGTGCACAAACCTCTCGCAGAGTTAAAGATCTAATCGATTAGTCGTGTCCCTGCTATTTACAATTTGAGCCTCCGAACTTGGAAGTATTCGAAATCTCAACACTAAAACTAATGAATTAATTTGAGGGTTTATGACTTAATAATTTGGGAATGAGATATTGGTTGGCGGAACCATCTCAATAACTACCAACAATTATGTAGTATTTGCAAACAAGCCCACTGTAGTAGGAGAAAATTGGCTTTGCGCAAAATGATGAAACTTAGAGCTCCACAGCCAAAAATGCATATAGTGTTAGTAATTTTATTATTGTTATTCTCTTCATGACTTGCCACTTATTCAAAAGCTGACTTACATGGCTGCAACGCCTTATGTTGCAGAGGTATATTCCGATCAGAGGAGGCTACGCTCAAGGCTATGCTTTCCCTTTGAGTCGGATGGACTCGCTATACTTCTACGCTCGCAGCATTAGTAGTTTATTTCATGAGTTGGCCTTTGGCCAATTTATTCTCTTGTAATAAAGACTCTATATGAGAATCGTAATAAAATTCAGGTGTGATTGAACTTTGATTATTTCATCGATGTACCGTGAGTACCAAAGATGATCTTGGGATGGTACATACACGTAGATTTGACCGATTTTGGGTCAGTCGCACATGTGGTTCCTACGACTTAACAAAGAAGAAAAGGAAACAACGAACGACATTAGCTTTCAAGGCCCATAGTCTTCACGCAATGTCTTCTCATGTCATAGTCTTCAATGTGAATATCTTCACATACCACCATTGTCTTCAATGTCTTCATACATTTTAGGGTCATCTCCGTAGGTAAACCGAATCAATGAGGGACACTACTCAAGTATCCTCGCAATTCTCACAAACGATTAGTCCTCAACAACATTTGTCGTCAATACTCCAAAACCAACTAGGGTGGCACTAGATGCACTTACACCTATCTTCATGTATGCATTAACTCGATATGCTCAAAATGAATCCTTATGCTAAGTACATGAACGATATTGTTACTAATAAAAGAAAGATACCGAAGCTGAAATTTCCACCATGCTTGCTAATATACTTTTAAAGGTGGAATACCTAAGAAACTAGGAGATCCAGAGTACCCACTATACCATGCTCCATTAAAAGAAACTATGTTAAAACTGCTTTATGTGATCTTGGAACCGTAAGTTAGTGTTATGCCTCTCTTTATATCGAGACTTGATTTGAATAAGTTGACACCTACTGAAATATATTTGCAAATGGCTGATAAATCAACTGCTATAATTCGCGGTATTTGTGAGGATGTGCCTGCTAGGTTGCAAATGTTACTATTTTAACGGACTTTGTTATTCTTGATATTCCCGAGGACTATAGTATGTCTATTATTCTTGGAAAACCTTTTTGAATACTCGTAGGGCTATTATTGATTGCAACAAAGGCAATGTCACTTTTCATGTTAATGGTAATGAGCATATTTAACACTTACCGAGGAAACAACCTCAAGTTCATAATATCAATTCTATTGGAGAAGTTCCATCGATTATTTTTGAAGGTTTTGAATTTCTCTACCTCATCAAGAAGAAATATGATATTCTTATTATTGGGGATGTGCATATCCTCGCTGAGGTAACATAGTGTTATTCAAATTTCTCGTTCCATGTTAGTCGGAATGAGTTTGTTAACAAGACCGATCAACCTTGTTAGTGGATTCTTCCGATGAGCATGAGATGGATGAAGTTAAAAAGCACAACCTTCTCGCACCTCCTTTTACTTTCTCATTATTTAGAATAAATAAAGCAAAAATAGTATTTTCTCTGCTTGCTTTTTGAATTATCCGCAATATAAAAATACCTCGAAAATAAAAGTTCTCCAAATGCCCCAAATTGAAATATGATTTTTCTCGAATATTTGAGAATATCTGCACCGAGAACACAGCAGGGGAGCTGCACTGGCCATGAGGGTCCAGGCGCCCACCCCTCGGGCGCCTCGCCTGGGCCCATGGTGGCTCTCCACTTATTCCTGCACCCACACACTTCTTCTTCCTCCCAAAAATCACCACCCAGCCTCAAGCACTCCAGTTCTGCTCATTTTATCGCTTCGATCTCCTTGCTCAAAGCACCTCTCACAAAACTACTTTGGGGGATTGATCCTTGGTATGTGACTCCTCCATTGGTCCAATTAGTTTTTGTTCTAGTGCTTTATTCATTGAAATTTGTGCTGCCTAGGTGACCATGTTCTTGAGCTTGCATATCAAATTTATATGGTTCCAAGTAGTTCTAATGCATGATATAAACTCTAGGCACTTGTAGGAGTAGTTGCTATCAATTTTGTTGAGCTTGGTTCACTTTTTATTTGAAGTTACTAAAATTTCAGAATTTTTCAGAAAATAATGAAGAGATTTTTGAGGGGCTCATCGAGTCAAGCTCAAGGAAAAGCAAAGTGAAGAAGCAAAGAGGCCCAAATATAATCTGCTCGCACCATGGAGGTCGGTCATTGTGAATGGCCTTCCAATGATTTCTTGAGAGCGCCGATTTATGATGATTTTTATGAATTGGCTGAGAATGCAGGCCTCACCGATTTCCTCCGCACCAACGTGAACCGTGATTCTTACTCACTAATACTTTTGTGCAAAACTTCTACTATTATCCTAAGGAATCACCTCCTTCAAGAGAGTTTCATTTATATGATGTAGTTAAGAAGATGTCACTATATGAATTTTGCAGGTTTGCAAAATACCTTTCGAGGGTAGCTTAGAGGAATCACATCGAAAGATGTGGACGGGTTTATTGACACTATTACTGTAGGGGAAACTAGGAAGGTTTCCGCTGCAAGAATCACTAGCATACATTTTCCTGTTTTACGCTACTTTGCAATATTTGCTAATCGCTGCTTAATTGGTCGCAGTAAACTATGGAACCTTAGTGTTCCTGATATTATTATTTTGTTCCATGTTTTATTCCGTGATTTACTCGTTAGTATGGGCGGTATTATTGCCAAATGGTTAAGTATGAACCGCATAAAGGGCCCCATCTTTGGAGGTGTCTATGCTTCACGCCTTGCTGCATACTTTAACATACCTATTAGGCACTATGAAAAAGAAGAAAATTGCTTCCTACTGTTTATTTAGATTATATAAGAGTATTGTAGCGCATGACTTTATTGTAAAGAATAGGAAAGGAGCTTAAATACAAATTGTTCTTGATAAACATCATCCCGAGACTATTACCTTGCCTTCTCCTTCCTTGTTTGATTTAATCGCAGCCAAGATCTCGCTCCGCTGGCAGCCATTCACGCCACCGAACCCTACATCAGCCATAGAGCCAGAGTCGGAACCACAATTTGATCCTCCACGACGCCTAATTACTAGTGGATCCGGAGATGATTGCCAACCAGTGGCAATCGAGTCTTCATCTCAAGACGACCTCAACTACAACTTTGGTATCCGCCAGCCACTGGTATTATAAACCAACTTAGGCTAAAAGCCTAAGCTTGGGGGAGTACGTATTTCCCACCGACATTACATTTATGTTTGCACACTCATTGCTAGTTGTCGGTGCTCATACTTTTTCACTGTACTATTCATGCTAGTTTATTTTCTTTTTCTTGCTTTCTTCTTGTGTGTTTGATAAACCTTAAGAAAAACAAAAAAAATAGTAGTAGCTTTTAGCTATTTTATTTTTCTTGCTGTAGTAGTAATAACTAAAAAGAAAACCCAAAAAGATTTCCTGTTCTTCTTTTGCTTGTTGGGAGCTTTCCCGTGTAAATAGTTTTATTCCTTTTCTTTTCTTTGGGGGTCGATAGGAGAAGACCATGATTAAATTGTTGAAGTGGCTCTTATATGCATTATTGTTGATTTAACCAAGAGTCCATATTGCCTTGTCTTCTCCTCGCTTATTAAATGCTCGCAGATTCCAGTTTAGTCCAATGCACGCACTATTATTATTATTCACATCGCTCGCTCGCAAGTGAAAGGCAATCATGACGATATATGATGGACTGATTGAGATGGAGAAGCTGGTATGAACTCGACCTCTCTTGTTTTTGTAAATATGATTAGTTCATCGCTCCTGATTCAGCCTATTATGAATAAACATGTTTGCAATGACAATTAGACACTATAGTTGCTTATGCCATGCTTAATTAGCTAGGAGTTTAAAATGGTTTACCTTATGTACCAACATGCTATTAAAATGGTTGTGATGTGGTATGATGGGGTGGTATCCTCCTTTGAATGATTCGAGTGATTTGACTTGGCACATGTTCACACATGTAGTTGAAACAAATCAACATAGCCTTCATGATATTTATGTTCATGGTGGATTATATCCTACTCATGCTTGCACTCAATGTTTATTAATTTTAATGCATGTTCATGACTATTGTCGCCTCTAGTTGGTCGCCTCAGCCTTTTGCTAGCCTTCACTTGTACTAAGCGGAATACCGCTTGTGCATCCAATCCCTTAAACCCCAAAGCTATTCCATATGAGTCCACTATACCTTCCTATATGCGGTATCTACCGCCGCTCCAAGTAAATTTGTATGTGCCAAACTCTAAACCTTCAAATGAAATTCTGTTTTGTATGCTCGAATAGCTCATGTATCAACTAGGGTTGTCCGTATTTTCCATGTTAGGCGGTTATTCTCAAGAGGAGTGGACTCATCCTCATTCACGAGAAAATGGCTGGTCATCGGGATGCCCAATTCCATGCTTTATGCAAATCAAATCAAAATAATTGCAAACAAAACTCCCCCGACTGTTGTTAGTTGGAGGCACTGTTGTTTCGAGCAAGCCATGGATTGATGCTTGTTGGTGGAGGGGAGTATAAACTTTGCCATTCTGTTTGGGAACCACCTATAATGTGTGTAGCATGGAAGATATCGCTATCTCTTGGTTGTTATGTTGACAATGAAAGTATGCCGCTCAAAATATTATTTATCTCAGCTTTAAAATCGAGCTCGCACCTCTACAAATCCCTCGCTCTCTCTCGCAAGGGCCTATCTATTTACTTTATGTGGAGTCATCACCTCTTATTAAAAAGCACCACCGGAGAGCACCGCTGTCATTTGCATCCTTTACTATTAATTTATATTGGGTATGACCATGACTGGATCTCTTTACCATGAATTACAATGTTTAGTCGTCCCTGATCTTTAAAGGTGCTCTGATTTATGTTTTATGTATCGTAAAGGGCTAGCGAGATACCATCTTGTTATATCATATCATGATTGTTTTGAGAAAGTGTTGTCATCCGAGATTTATCATTATTGCTCGCTAGTTGATTATGCCATTAACATGAGTAAACATGAGACCTAAATTTTATTGTGAATATGGTTAGTTCATAATCTTTGCTGAAAACTTGAATGCTGGCTTTACATATTTACAACAACAAGAGCAAACCGAGTTTGTAAAAGTTTTTCTTTATCACTTTCAGTTTGTCAACTGAATTGCTTGAGGACAAGCAAAGGTTTAAGCTTGGGGGAGTTGATACGTCTCCGTTGTATCTACTTTTCCAAACACTTTTGCCCTTGTTTTGACTCTAACTTGCATGATTTAAATGGAACTAACCGGATCATGCGTTGTTTTCAGCAGAATTGTCATGGTGTTATTTATGCGTAAACAAAAGTTCTCGTAATGACCTGAAACTCCACAGTAACTTACTTTTGGAAAATATTAAAATATCGGCGAAGAATCAAGGCTGGGGCTCACACCCAGCCACGAGGGTGGGACGCGCCTGCCTGGGCCCCCGAGCTCCACCGACCTCAACTCCAACTCCATATATTCGTGTTCGGGAGAAAAAATCAGAGAGAAAGATTCATCGCTTTTACGACACAGAGCCGCCGCCAAGCCCTAAACTCTCAGAGGACTGATCTCGAGTCCGCTCGGGCTCCGGAGAGGGAATCCGTCGCCGCCATCATCATCAACCATCCTCCATCACCAATTTCATGATGCTCACCGCCATGCGTGAGTAATTCCATCGAGGCTTGCTGGGCGGTGATGGGTTGATTAGATTTATCATGAAATAGAGTTAGTTTTGTTAGGTTTGATCCCTAGTATCCACTATGTTCGAGATTGATGTTGCTATGACTTTGCTATGCTTAATGCCCGTCACTAGGGCCGAGTGCCATGATTTCAGATCTGAACCCATTATGTTTTCATGAATATATGTGAGTTCTTGATCCTATCTTGCAATTCTATTGTCACCTACTATGTGTTATGATCCGCAACCCCGGTGACAATAATCGACCACTCCCGATGATGACCATAGTTTGAGGAGTTCATGTATTCACTATGTGTTAATGCTTTGGTCCGTACTCTATTAAAAGGAGGCCTTAATATCCCTTAGTTTCGCTTAGGACTCGCTGCCACGGAGGGTAGGACAAAAGATGTCATGAAAGTTCTTTTCCATAAGTACGTATGATTATATTCGAATGCATGCCTACATTACATTGATGAATTGGAGCTAGTTCTCAGGTCACCCTATGTTATGATTGTTACATGATGAACCGTGATCCGCATAATTCTCCATCACCGATCCAATGCCTACGAAGCTTTTCACATATTGGTCTTCGCTATTTACTTTTCCGCTATATCAAGTTATAATCACTACAAAACCCAAAAATATTACTTTTGCTACCATTGTCAAGTATTTCCATACTACTTTGCTACTAAATACTTTGTCAGAGATACTAAGTTATCCGTGTGGTTGAACCGACAACTCAACCGCTAATACTTGAGAATATTCTTTGGCTCCCTTGTGTCGAATCAACAAATTTGGGTTGAATACTCTACCTCGAAAACTGTTGTGATCCCCTATACTTGTGGGTTATCACCGCAAACATAGTATCCACAAAGGTTGGTCCTCGCTTCTTGCCGAGGACACTAAATTTTTTGTACAAAATTAGTCATGTATTTGTCTCGTTAGGAACAACCAAACCGTGTTAGATGTATTATTTTTTCTTGGACAAAATAGAAAGAGGTTTATTTAGAAGCTTGAACATTTGACTAGCGTAAGGAAAGGTATTTGCAGACGTTGATAAATTTTCCAAAATAACGGATTTTGGTGTGTTAATGGAGAAACGATCTCGTGCCGCAGAGGTAGTTCCTCTTGAACAGGTTCCCCGTTTAGTTTTCCACAATGCGAGCACACTACAAATGATGATGAATTTTGACAACATCAATTATTGAACCAGATATGAATGCAAATTAATTTCAACATCATAGAATTCAATACCTATCCATGAATTGCTCAAGATGCTACGATCCCGAGCGCTTGTTGACTCTCCGAGAGAATTGATGTAGTAAATCGTGGACCGATAAACCGATGAGCAATGGTTCGACCTATAGACTACTTAGCGTGTGGTTCCGGCAAAGAGATCGCTTAGCAGTCTGCTCCACTAGGTTGGTCTCGCCGAGCATGTGTTGCAGCCGGGTTCTCCCTTGCTTCAGCCGCCGGCATGTGAACCGTGGAGCGCTTTTCAGCAGCTTGTAGGCCTTGCAACCGCTGCTTTGGGGCGGAGGATGACATGGCTTGTACGCCACGAAGTCGGGCCATTGATCACAGTTGATGCATCAGCCCGCCGAGAGCTGCAGTGGCAAGGAGAGCGCCACCGTTGAGGGGCGACAAGTGGTTGCTCTTGGCAGGGGCTTCGTGGATCTCATCGATGAACTCTATTTCCTTTCGTACACCGGATGTGATGTAACAAGAGCCCCAAGGTCCTTTGCTCATCAAAGTCTCCTAGGACATTCTTCAGCAAACTCATTGAATCCAGGCTTTACTTCACCATGTAACACTTCACACAGCCCAGCTTCAATGGCACATTGTTCAATAAGAGGCCATCGTCCAAGAAGGGTGGGCAAACCCAGGCTGTTGCACATTTTAATGTACCTTCATAATGTGTAAGCACGTACTTCAGTCTATCTTTCATTCCAGATAGATCAGATATAGCATCATCACGAAAAGCTGCAATCTCAGTGTCGCTGGGGTCAGTTGATGCATAGCTACTCTTGTGCAGTGTTGTCACACAATAAGAAGCATCCTCCATGCCCACCTCCCTCCCATCTCCGGCTATCTCTCGTCGTTGTTAGAGTCTTCGATCATCATCGACTCAACATCCTTTCAACAGCCGGATAAATCTCCTTCCTTAACCTTTCATACAATGTATTCTCGCTTCATTTCACCTCGCTTTTCATGCCGAGCCTCTCTTCTTTGCTGAGTGTGAAAGCCCTCTTGTGTGGGACATTAACACTTATACCCCTTGCACGGCCAGGGGCTCTTTGTTTCCAGAGCAATGGACCAAATGTCACATGGCCCTAAGTTCCTCAGAGAACCTTCTAGGATCTTGAAGCCTCTAACATCACTTGATACAGCCTCAGGCCACGTGAGTTTTCAAAGTAATAAGTTCCGCCATCACGCCTCTTTGCACGTGGGTCAAGTAGTCTCTCGCGCTGCTCGCCTTGATTTCACTAAAGGCCGGATTCCCACCCGCCGCCATCGCTTTTTGTCCTCATGGTCCCATACCAGCTTATGTCAGAGTATCCTACCACACCCATACGGGGGGTGTATGTTCTTCTTCCAAGTTCCGATTGCTTGAAACTCTTCTCAAGAAACTTTTTAGTTGCCTCGACCTTTTGAATTCTCGCCCACCGCTTTTGTAATTTTGGGAGTATGCGATTGGGTCCTTGCCTTCACTCAAGTACTTTTGTACAACACGTGCTTCCAGCTTCCAAGCATCCCTAGCCTTCTTCAAAGGCAGCGGTTCCACCTGCATTCTCCACTGTGGAACGTTGAAGTGATCCATGATCTCCTGACTATCCTTCGTCAGGTTTCGTGTCAGCCTTCCTACACCCAGCAGATTAATGTTGAGCCTTGCCCTGCAACAAATCCACACACACTCCTGAACCTCGTATGCGTTTTTATCTGGTTTAGTTGGAGCCCAAGACTTTAAATCAATCTCTACATTTCATATACACCTTTAGGCTGGTGTGTGGGCTTCTTGAGCGCTCCTCCTTGTCCCCGACTGTAAGGGTAATTTCTGCAGCTCTATGATAACCCACAAGTATAGGGGATCAATTTTAGAATCTTTCGATAAGTAAGAGTGTCGAACCCAACAAGGAGCTAAAGGTAGAACAAATATTCCTCAAGTTCTATCGACCAACCGACATAACTCTACGACGCTTAACGCTCGCTTACCTAAAACAAGCATGAAACTAGAAGTACTTTGTAGGTGTTGTTGGATAGGTTTGTAGGATAATAAAGAGAGAGTAAATAAAAACTAGGGCTGCTTAGATAAAGACGCAATAAAGTTAGTATAGCGAGTGTGGAAAAGTGGTGGTAGGAGTTGCAAAATGTCCCTAAGCAATTGACTACTTTACTAGACTGATCGCAAGTTTTATGTGGAGAGGCCATCGCTAGCATGTCATCCCCGACTTGGAATTCTATGCACTTATGATCGAACTATTAGCAAGCATCCGCAACTACTAACGCTCATTAAGGTAAAACCCAACCATAGCATTAAGATATATTGGCCCCCTTCAATCCTCAGATGCATCAATTTCTATGCTAGGTGGAAGCTTCACACTCTTGCCTCCAATACATAGTCCTATCAACATACAACTAACCCTATGGTGTGATCCACGCTACCATATGATGGGCACCAAAGTACAGCAACATAACCACAAGCAAATTTAATCAATCATAGCAATTCATCAACCACCGATAGGACAACGAAAATCTACTCGACATCATAGGATGGCAACACATCATTGGATAATAATATGAAGCATAAAGCACCATGTCTGTTAAGAGGGTACAGCGGTTGGGAGAGTGGACCGTCAGTAGATAGATGGGGGATGGTGATGGAGATGTTGGTGAAGATGATGGAGGTGTTGGTGTAGATCATGGTGATGATGATGGCCCCTGCATGCTCCGGCACATCGAAGTGAGGGGAGAGAGAGCCCCCATCCTTCTCCTTCTTCCTTGGCCTTCTCCCTAGGTGGGAGAAGGGTTCTCCTCCGTCCTTGGTCTCCATGGCATGGGAGGGCGAGAGCCCCTCCGAGATTGGATCTGCCTCTCTCTCTCTCTCTGCTTCTCGGCCTCTCAGATCCGGCCTTTCACCGCTTTTTATAACCGAGATCCAGAATCTGATTGGGCTGAATTTTGGACACGATTCTATTCGAAATTAGCTTTCTTGCAGCGAAAGAAGGGCGTCAACCGCCTTACGGGGTGGCCACGAGGGTCAATGGCGCACCTGATGTAACGCCCGGGTGGTTATGCGACAAGAATCACCTTGCTATGTTAATTAACCCCTTTGATTCGACCTCGCCCTAGAACAAGAATTAAAACTAAAACAAACGATAAAGAGTTCAAAATAAGTTCTAAAATGTTCCGGTTTTCTAAAATAACTAACCTAATATTGGTGGGGTGCACTAATTTTTACAAAATGCCAGAGCATTTTAAATAAACCAAAACAGAAAAAGAAAGAAAATAATAAAAGAAAAGCAAAATAAAAGAGAGGGGGATAACCCCCCTGGCCCAGCCAGCCGGCCCCCTTCCCCTTGGCCCATCCCCCCTCTCGGCCGCCCACTGCCCACCACACCCCACTTACTCCTCCCCACCAACGACTAACCCTAGCCACCGACCGCACTTCCCACGCGCCCGCCTCTCCTCTCCTCGACGATCGGGAGACCCTGACCGAACCTCCCCGCCACACTCCCACTCGCCACCCCCACCACCACCGCCCCCTGTCCTCCTCCTCCTCCGACGCCTGAGGCTCCTCCTCCGCCGTCGAGCCTCAGCTGCCACTGCCACTGCTGCTCGCTCAGCCTGCCGAGCGCCCCCGACCCTCCCCAACGGTCTCCCCGCCTGCCGAGCCCACCGCCGAGCCCCCGCCTCCCCGTGAGGCTCCCTCTCGCCTCCTCCCTTCCCTGCCGACGACGGGCCCGCCGCCGACCGCACCGCTCCCCCCCTGCCCTGCTCCTTCGTCAGCAGGGTCTGACTGCCCTGCCGCTGGCTGCTGCTGCCCCCTGCTCCTCTCCTTCGGCGGATCCGGCCAAGGCCCTGACCGCCCCGCCACCGACGGCCACTCGCCTTCTTCCCCACGACGGCGATGTTCGGCGCTTCATGGCGCTTCGAGCCTCGCCTCTGCTCGCGCCTCGACCGAGCCTCGCTCCTCACAAGACGACGCTGCCCCGCCTGAGCACCACTCACTGGGCACTGGGCTGGCGCTGGCCAAGGCCTCGGCCGCTGCCCCAGGGCCCCGATCCTCGATCACAAGACGACCTGCTCAAGGCCGCCTGCCGCCTACACTCCACCGCCTGCTTATATAGGCCATCGACGGGGGGCCCCACCCCAAATGAAAAAAAACAAAGAACATTTTAAATAAAAATGTAAGTTAAAATGGAAATGTAAATGAATTAAATTAATTAGCTAAATAATTAATTAATTAATTAATTACAATTAATTAATCAAATTAATTCGGATTAATTAACCCTAATCATTAGTTAAATTAATTGGTAATTAATTAAACTAATTAATTCTCAATTAATTAACACTAATCATTAATTAACTTAATTAACTAAGGTTAATTAAACTTTGATTAGGCTAATTAAATTAATTAGTCATTAGTGAATGACATGCGGACCCACTGTCAGGTTGACTCACCAACCCCGCTGATCGATGACGCCAAGATGACATCATGTCGATGTCATAAATGCAATTTTGAAATTAATTAAATAATTAATTAAAATTCCGTAAATTAATAAAATCTTTTATAAATCATAACTTTTAACCGTAATCCGGATTAAAATATTTTCAACATGAAAGTTGCTCGTAACGACGAGACGAATCCGATACGCAATTCGCTCGCCCACCACACGCCTCTAACCTATCGAACTCAAAACTTTCCTCTCCTGCTCATCCGTCTCGACAGACGTCCTAACCGGATAACTTCCTGATGTTTTCCCCAACCAAGACTCCTCTTACCACGTTAGGGCACGCCTAGCATCGCTTGGCATGTCATGCATCGTTATGCATCTGTTACATTTGTATTCATTGTTTTTCCCTCTTCTCCTAGACTACGAGACCGACGCAGCAATGGCCGCCGACTACTTGTTGACGACTCTCTCTTGCCAGAGCAACCAGCAAGCCCCCTTGATCACCAGATATCGCTTACTCTTATCTACATCGCCCATTAGAGTAGCATAGCATGTTATCGCTTTGATATCCTATACCGCTGCATAGCCCGCCCTGTAACTTCAAGTTACCTTACCGCAATCCTATATGCTTAGTATAGGATGCTAGTTCATTCATCTCGTGGCCTTCATACTTGTCCGCCGCCATGCTATATTATCGGGCCGTGATCACCGGGAGTTGATCACGGTATATACTATATACTTATACATGATACATGTGGAGACTAAAGTCGGGTCTACCGATGGAGCACCCGCGAGTGGATCTTGAGGCGAGCGGCAGGCAGGTTGAGACCGCTTAGGAGAGAGGTGGCCCTGCCTCGCTCGGGCGCTCATGTTACTTAACACGCTTAACGAGGTCTTGGTATTTGATCCGGGTGGCTACGAGCTTATACGCACCGACCATCTACGCAGAGTAGTTATGGGTATCCCGCCGTGGTATCACCAAGCACTTCAGACGTCAATGACGAGCGCGCACCGGATTGACCCGAACGCTCGATGGGCTAGGTCTGCTTCCGTCACAGACGAACGCAGGTGTGTGTGTCGTATGCGATGGGCCTGCACTCAAGCGCTTAGGTTTAGACCGCGGTTGGCCTCTCACAGTTTAGGTGGGCTGCGACGTGTTGATTTTACGCTCGGCATGACCCCTAAAGTGTGTCCGCCAAATGATCAAGCGGTTGGTAAGATGGTGCACCCCGCAGGAAGTTAATCTATTCGGATAGCCGTGATCTTCGTAATGTGACGACTTGGAGTTGTACCTTGAGCTTATGACAACTAGAACCGGATACTTGATAAAACACACCCTTCCAAGTGCCGACATAACCGGTGGTCGCCTCGCCGTGGTTATGAGCAGGGATTGCCGGCAGGATTATTGCTATATGATGTTACTTGAGGACTTCCGTTTGTCCTCTTCTATCTATCTGCAAGACAGTGTCCGTGGTTTAGTCTTCGCTAAGACTAGCTATCCCCTCTTATTCTCGCATTCTCGCAGCTCAGTCCACCGATATGGCCTTTACACATATATCCATGCATATGTAGTGTAGTTCTTGCTTTAGTAGTACTTTGGATGAGTACTCACGGTTGCCTTGTTCCCCTTTTTCCCTATCTCTATTCGATCACTATAATCGACGATGGAGCCTGTGATCCAGACGCCACCGCCACGCATTTACTACTACTCCGGAGGCGCCTTACTACTACGCAGCCCACGACGATTTACCAGAGTGACCTAGGAGGATCCTGCAGAGGCCCGCCTCTTCGATCCAGATCCCAGCTTGTGCTAGCCATCTTATGGCACTTTGTTTAACTTATGTCTCAGATCAGATATTGTTGCTTCCACGACTGCCTATGATCGAGCACTTGTATTCGAGCCCTCGAGGCCCTCGGCTTGTATTATGATGCTTGTATGACTTATTTTATTTGTAGAGTTGTGTTGTGATATCTTCCCGTGAGTCTTGATCTTGATCGCATACATTTGCGGCATGATTAGTGTACGATTGAATCGAGGGCGCCACAAGTTGGTATCGAGCCGATCGCCTGTAGGAATCCCCTTCCACACTCCTTGGTCAAGTCGAGTCTAGACATTGCAAAACTTTTACTAACTTGGCTGTGTGCCTTACGGGCCCACGCCGCCATCGGGTGGTATTAGGATCTTTTACCTCGACCTTTACTCCGACTCAACTCTCTTCTACTCGGTTAAACGATTTTACTAACTATCACTAGGATCCCGTGATCGCATTCACCCCAAAGTTGGATATAGCCTTAGTTGTTTTTGGAATTGTATTTGAACAATTTCCACCCCGTCCATTTGACTCCTTTGAAACGCCTTTGTTTTCAGATGGAACCCACGAGGCAGGTCGGCGCCACACGACGGCCATTGGTGCTCGGATCACCGCGTGCTAGCCGAGATGATGACCTATCTGGTTATCGCCGCACCCCGAGTACACCGCCTATGAGGAGTACCAGACTACAACCAGAGCAACTGCCGCCATCGCCCACCTCTACTCGGAGTACGAGTCCACTATCGCGGCTGCACACCGCATATGGTGTTGGAGTGACCATCGATATGGCAGTCCACGATGTCGCTATGCTGCTCGACACGCCTTCGCGCAGAGTATCGAGAGCTGGACACCCCCTTCAGCACATTGCTATCGCCTCGATGTTGGTGAGGAGGGTTACTACACCGCTGCCTACACCATCGTTACCAGAGAGCTCTTCCACCATCGTAACTTTGTTCTCGCATGCCGATGGGCTGATCGAGCTAACCGAGCTTTCGCCACGAGTTGTACATCACCCGTCAAGACTTCTACTGCTCGACGCTGATGCACCCTTTGTCCGCTCCGAGAGCTGCCGCTGCTCGCGATCTACCCCGCCAGACCGTGATGCCCTCAGGTGTTGGTTGGCCGACGGGGAGGCTACTCTCCAAGACTTGGCCCTTTTCGCCACCTCGACGCCGGATTCAGCACCAGTATCCGCGCCCCTGTGTCACCGACGGAGGACTATCCACCGCCGCACTATCAGCTTTCAAAGCATACCTACCTCCGCAGCATCATGGGACTGATGTAGACTTGCTTGTTAGTGTTTGATGTATTCGCCATGAGCCCGTGCCGCCTATGATGTAGTAGTCTATGTAATCGACTCTATGTATCGAACTCTATGCATGATTCCTTTGTAAGATATGCCAACTACTATGTAGTTCCCATCATGCTGCTTTCATTATGCATGTTTCATCATGAATGATTCCTCGCCTCTTGCTTAATTTCTCAAATGTGAACTACCCTCGTTATATAATAGCAGGATGGTTAGGCCAGCAGGTCGGGTCGTGGTGCCAACTTTCCACCACCGCCGAGTACATGGCTGGTATGATCCAACAGCTCGAGATGAATCGCCACCATGGAGAATATGATGGCTCGGCCTCGCCCAATATGCACCAAAGACCCAAACGGAACAACTCGCAGGATTTCATACGCTCAACCCCAGCCAGGTACCGCAGCTCAACTCAACCATCGGATGTCGATGATCGCCCGTGACATCACCTATGAGATGGAGTCTGCTGATGTAGCCCCGCCAGCTATGTCACCTTTGCTTCCTTCTTCCCAAGGGACCCGCAGCTCAATGGTGGACAGCCACCGCGATTTCGCCAGCTTGAACACTCATCACCGCTGCATTTCCAGTGTTGCCTTCCGTGCGCTTCATCCTCAAGGGGTCATGGACCGAAGAAGCGTGAGTTCCGCAACTCACCCAAGGCAACAAGATCATGATAGTTTATCACGAGAGTTCTGGACTTGTCTCGCTATGTCAAGAGGATATTGCAACCGATGCACGCAGACAGAGAAGTTCCGTGATTTGCCTTCAAGTCGACATCAAGCTCAGACTTCTAGTGCACGATTTTGCTGATTTCGCCACCTTGGTGAACAAAGCTATCAATGTCGAAACTGGTCTGCAGGAATACCAGAGCTCTAACAAAGCAACTGCGACACGGGTTCTTCTTCGGCCCGCCTCGCAGGTTGCAAGATATGGATTCCCAATAGCATGTACCAGCCAATGCATCCGCTTCAAAGCGTAATCTATGCTACACCTCGCTCGCTTACAACTACAGCCAAGCTTCCAGCTCCACCACCCCAAGCTCCTGCTCCCACTCCCAATAATGGCTTATGCTTCAAAAGTGACAGCCGTGGCACCGCGTAGAGAATGCAACCGTAACTGTAATCAATCGCCCTTCCCAAGAATCGGCCGTGGAAACACCTGTAATCCGCAACAACACCGGCAAGTCTTATGGGCAAGCTCAGCCAACCACGTTGATCCGAACGGCTCAAGACCAGCTCACATCGTGATGGGTACACTCAGAAATTCAAGACTCTGATCTGCTTTATTCGATTCAGAGCATCACATTCATTCATGTCCAAGACTTTGCATACAAGCACGACGTTATGTGAAGAGATGAACTCTTTGGTAGTGGTAAAACCCCATTGGGACAATGTCAAACCTCCATGGTTGGCGCCGACGCCCCTGTGGAAATCAAGGGTTGGAATTCTATGCCTCCCCATTATCCTCAAGACGCCTAACATCGATCTCATTTTGGGGATGGATTGGTTGAAAGCGATACGGCGCCAATCGCTTATGCCCACTAAGACCGGCCCATCCGCTGCACCTTCGATGAAATCGTAAGCTACAATGCTCGCTCGTTCAAGATGCCGAGGCAAGGCTCTATGCATTGAATGCATTGAACGCCGCACCTCGAGGGAATTGAAAACATTCCTGCTGCTTATGCATTTCCAAGACGCTCTTTCCTCAAGAACTTCCAGGATTCCCCGCTAGAGCTGTCGAATTGGCCATCGACTTGAAACCAGTGCACCACTCCTATAGCCAAGCGCCCCTACAAGATGCCGCCGATGAACTCCTTGAACTAAAGGAGGAAATCGACAAATCTCTTCAAAGCGGTTTCATTCGCCCAAGTTGCTCACCTTGGGGAGCACCTTCTTTGTTAAGAAGAAGGATGGGACAAACCGATTGGTCCAAGACTACCGTCCCATAAATCAAGCTACCATTCGTATAAGTATCCTCTTCCTGATCAATGATCTTTATGATCAATCTGGCTGGTTCGCCGTTGTTCTCAAACTCGACTTGAGGTTGGGTTACCACCAGATCCGTGTTCGTGAGGAGGATATCCCCAAGACCGCATTTGTGACTCGTTATGGTTCATACGAGTACACCGTCATGTCTTTCGCTTAACCAATGCTCCAGCCACCTTCTCTCGCCGATGAACTATATATTCATGGATTACCTCGACAAGTTCGTCGGGTTTATCCGATGATATCCCGATCTATTCCAAGAATGAAGAAGAACATGTCAACATCTTCGCCTTGTGCCGAAAAGCTACGAGAGCATCAACTCTATGCCAAGTTCTCCAAATGTGAATTCTGGCTTCCCAAGTAACCTATCTTGGGCATGTCATTTCTAAGGATGGTATTGCCCAACCCCGAAAGAGTTCAAGCTATTCTCGATTGACTCCTCCAAGAACGCATAAGTCGAAGTTTTCTGTCTCGCCACTATTGCCGCCGATTCGCCGAGAACTTCTCCAAGATTGCCAGCCTCCGACTAACCTGCTATATAAGGGCGCAAGTTCCAATGGATGATAAGTGTCGAAAGTTTCAGCACTCAAAGACAAGTTGACTTCGCCTGCAAGGTTAGCTCCTCCCGATACTAAGAAGGACTTCACATTTATCGCGACGCTTCGCCAAGGTTTAGGCGGTGTCCTAATGCAAGAGCGCAAAGTGGTTGCTTATGCCTCTCGATAGCTATGCCTCACGAGGAGAACTACCCAGTTCATGACCTCGAACTTGCTGCCGCCATTCATGCACTAAAGCAAAGGGCGACATTACCTTCTCGGTAATCGCTATAGATCTTCACCGACCACCAAAGTCTGAAGTATCTGCTTACTCAGCTGCACCTGAACCTCCGCTGCCAGAGATGGATGGAGACAAGCAGCACTTTGATTTGGGTATTTCCTATACGCCGCAAGGCTAATGTAATGGCTGATGCCTTGAGCCGCAAGTCTTATCAAGAACCACCTTCAGTTCACCAAGTTCAGCCCCCACTTGTTGAAGAATTCGTAAAGTCAACCTCCATATTGTTCCTCCGGTGCACTTCGCCTCTCCTCCGAGTTCCGCAAGATGAATCTCCGTGTTGTTCCTCAGGTTCCTTTATACCGGGCTGTTGAACCCGATCTCGTGGCACCATAAAGACAATGCAGGATTTGACTCAAGTCTACAAGCTTAAAAAAGACATCGTGAAAGGAAATCCTCATCCTTCACTATTGCCGATGATGGCGCCTTTGTACTTCAAAGGCCGCCTAGTGGTGCCGTAAGAAGGAAAATCTGAATATGACTCGAAGGTTATGCAAGAAGCTCATGATACCTCTATGTATCCATCCCGGCAGACAAAGATGTATCAAGACATTCGCCGAGATTCTCGTGGTCTAATATGAAGCGTGACATTGCTCGCTATGTTTCGAGTGTGACGCTTGCCGTCAGATCAAAGGAACATCAAAGGCCTGCCGGAACTCGCAGCCTATCTCTATTCCGGAATGGAAATGGGACCATGTTGAAATGGACTTCACACCGGATTTCCCAAATCGCAGAAAGGTAATGATGCATTCTTGTCGCCATCGACCGCTTTCTAAAGTTGCACATTTTCCGCGGTCAAAGAAACGATCATCGCTAGCCAGCTTGCAACGCCTATATGTCCAGAATTGTTTCACTTCACGGTATTCCACCGTTATCGCTCGACCGTGGCAGCTTATTCACTTCAAGATTCCGGGCAAGTTTTCAAGAAGCTATGGGGACTCATTTATCTTTCAAGATCGCTTTCATCCGCAGTCTCAAGGGCAAGTTGAACGTGTCAACCAAATTCTCAAGACATGCTTCGAGCTTGTGTCGCTTCTTCGCAAGAAATGGGAGGAATCTCTCCGTGATGCTGAAGTTCTCTTATAATAATAGCTATCAAGCTTAGTCTCAAGATGGCCCCTTCAAGTGTTATATGGACGAAAGTGCCGAACCCTCCGAATCGGTCGAAACTGGGAACGCCCACTCTTCGTCCGGATATTATCCAACATGCCAAGAACAAGTCCGCATTATTCGCGAGAATCTCAAGACTGCTCAACCGCGCTAAAAGAGTAATTATGACCGCTATCACAAAGACATGGTCTATCAACTCGGGCGAAAAGGCCTATCTTCGCTACACCAATGAAGGGTGCTCACCGCCGGATCAAGGGCGTTAGCTCCGCTATATTGGCCCTTTCACTATTCTCGAAAGGCGGAAAAGTGGCTTATCAACTCGAGCTCCGTCAACCTTTCTCGTGTTCACGATGTGTTCCACGTGTCCCAACTCCGACGCTGCTTCAAGGACCCAATCCGAGCAAAGGACCATGAAGTGCTCGAATTGCAACAGACCTCTCCTATAAAGAGCATCCGTCCGTATTCTCGACTCAAGCTGAACGCCGCACACGCCGAAGGCTTATCAAGTTCTCAAAGTCCAAAGGGTCGAATCACTCAAGATGAAGCCACCGGGAACGCGAGGATCGCCTACGGATGAATATCCCGCACTCTTTCCTTTCTACCTCCTAAATCTCGGACGAGATTTCTTGTAGTGGAGGAGATTTGTAACGCCCGGTGGTTATGCGACAAGAATCACCCCTGCTATGTTAATTAACCCCTTTGATTCGACCCGCCCTAAAACAAGAATTAAAACTAAAACAAACGATAAAGAGTTCCAAAATAAGTTCTAAAATGTTCCGGGTTTTCTAAAATAACTAACCTAATATTGGTGGGTGCACACTTTTACAAAATGCCGAGCATTTTAAATAAACCAAAACAGAAAAGAAAGAAAATAATAAAAGAAAAGCAAAATAAAGAGAGGGGATAACCTCCCCCAAGCCCAGCCCCACCTGCCCCCCTCCCTTGGCCCATCCCCTTCCTTCTGGCCGCCCACTGCCCACCCGCCACCCCACTTACCCTCCCCACCAGCAGCTAACCCTAGCCACCGACCGCACTCCCCCACGCCTCGCCTCTCCTCCCTCCCTCGATCGGATCGGGCGAGACCACCCCGACCGAACTCCTCCCCACACACTCCCACCTCGGCCACGACCCCGCACGCCCCACCGGCCCCGGTCCTCCTCCTCCGACGCCCCGGAGGCTCCTCCTCCTCCGCTTCGAGTTCACAGCTGCTGCACATGCTCGGCTCTGCCACGGAGCGCCTCGACCCTCCCCAACGGCCTCCCCGCCTGCCGAGCCCACCGCCGAGCCCCCGCCTCCCTCGTGAGGCTCCCCTCCTCTCCCCTTCCTGCCGACGACTGCCCGCCGCCCCACCACCGACTTCTCGGCCTCGCTCTCCTTCGCCAGTGGGTCCGACCGCCCTGCTGGCTGCCGGTCACGCTGCGCACCGACGCCTCGCTCCTCTCCTTCCTCCTCGGCGGATCCGGCCACCGGGTTCTGACCGCCCCTGCCACTGCACGGCGCCGCCGCTTCTTCCCCACGACGGCGACGCCCCGGCTACGCACGCGCCCGAGCCTCGCGCCTCTGCTCGGCGCCCCGACCGAGCCTCGCCTCACAGACGACGCTGCCCCGCCTGAAGACACTCTCGGCTGCTGCCACCTGGCGGGCCAGGGCCAGGGCCAAGGCCTCCTGTGGGCCTCGATCTCTCGATCACAAGACGACCTGCTCGGGCCATTCGCCGCCGCAAGCACTCCACCGCCTGCTTGGCCATAGGCTGATCGACGGGGCCCCACCCCAAATGAAAAAAAACAAAGAACGCTTTTAAATAAAAATGGCTAAAATGGAAATGTAAATGAATTGAATTAATTAGCTAAATAATTAATTAATTAATTAATTAAGCAATTAATTAATCAAATTAATTTCGATTAATTAACCCTAATCATTAGTTAAATTAATTGCAATTAATTAAACTAATTAATTCTCAATTAATTAACACTAATCATTAATTAACTTAATTAACTAAGGTTAATTAAACTTTGATTAGGCTAATTAAATTAATTAGTCATTAGTGAATGACATGCGGACCCACTCGTCAGGTTGACTTAGTCAACCCTGCTTGATCGATGACGCCAAGATGACATCATGTCGATGTCATAAATGCAATTTCAAATTAATTAAATAATTAATTAAAATTCCGAAATTAATAAAATCTTTTATAATCATATCTTTTAACCGTAATCCGGATTAAAATATTTTCAACATGAAAGTTGCTCGTAACGACGAGACGAATCCGGATACGCAATCTGCTCATTCCACCACACGCCTCTAACCTATCGAACTCAAACTTTCCTCTCCGGCTCATCCGTCTCGACAGACGTCCTAACCGGATAACTTCCTGATGTTTTCCCCTAACCAAGACTCTCTTACCACGTTAGGGCACGCCTTAGCATCGCTTGGCATGTCATGCATCGTTATGCATCTCACATTTGTATTCATTGTTTCTTCCCTCTTCTCCTAGACTACGAGACCGACGCGCACTGCCGGGGCTCGACCACGGTGTTGACGACTTCTCTCTTGCCAGAGCAACCAGTGCAAGCCCCCTTGATCACCAGATATCGCTTACTCTTATCTACACCGCTTGCATTAGAGTAGCATAGCATGTTATCTGCTTGATATCCTATACCGCCGCATAGCCCGTCTTGTAACTTCACAGTTACCTTACCGCAATCCTATATGCTTAGTATAGGATGCTAGTTCATTCATCCGTGGCCCTTCATACTTGTCCGCCTCGCCATGCTATATTATCGGGCCGTGATCACCGGGAGTTGATCACGGTATATACTATATACTTATACATGATACATGTGGAGACTAAAGTCGGTCGGCCGATGGAGCACCCGCGAGTGGATCTTGAGGCGAGCGGCAGGCAGGTTGAGACCGCTTAGAGAGAGGTGGGCCTGCCTCGCTCGGCGCTCATGTTACTTAACACGCTTAACGAGGTCTTGGTATTTGATCCGGTTGGCTACGAGCTTATACGCACTAACCATCTACGCTGGAGTAGTTATGGGTATCCCGCCGTGGTATCACCGGCACTTCAGACGTCACGACGAGCGGCTACGGATTGGACCGAACGCTGATGGGCTAGGTCTGCTTCCGTCACAGACGCGAACGCAGGTGTGTGCTCAGTGGTGATGGGCCTGCACTCGCGCTGCTTAGGTTTAGACCGCGGTTGGCCTCTCTCACAGCCTAGGTGGGGCTGCGACGTGTTGATCTTACGCCGCGGCATGACCCCGGAAAGTGTGTCCGCCAAATGGGATCAAGCGTGCTGGGTAAGATGGTGCACCCTCGCAGGAAGTTAATCTATTCGGATAGCCGTGATCTTCTTTGTAACAGGACGACTTGGAGTTGTACCTTGAGCTTATGACAACTAGAACCGGATACTTGATAAAACACACCCTTCCAAGTGCCGATATAACCGGTGGTCGCCTCGCCTGTGGTTATGAGTGTGGGATTGCCGGGTAGGATTATTGCTATATGATGTTACTTGGAGGACTTCCGCTTGTCCTCTTCTGTCAGGCAAGATAGGTGTCCGTGGTTTAGTCTTCGCTAAGACTAGCTATCCCCTCTTATTCTCGGGCATTCTCAGCTCACCCATCGATATGGCCTTTACACATATCCATGCATATGTAGTGTAGTTCTTGCTTAAGTAGTACTTTGGATGAGTACTCACGGTTGCCTTGTTCCCCTTTTTCCCTATCTCTACTCGATTGCTATCAAACGATGGAGCCTGTGATCCGCACGCCACCGCCTACGATTTACTACTACTCCGGAGGCGCCTACTACTACGCAGCTCACCGACGACGCACCAGAGGACCTAGGAGGATCCTGCAGGAGGCCCGCTCTCTTTCGATCTCAGATCCTGGGCTTTGTGCTAGCCATCTTATGGCACTTTGTTTAACTTATGTCTGTGATCAGATATTGTTGCTTCCACGACTGCCTATGATCGAGCACTTGTATTCGAGCCCTCGAGGCCCCTCGGCTTGTATTATGATGCTTGTATGACTTATTTTATTTGTAGAGTTGTGTTGTGATATCTTCCCGTGAGTCCTGATCTTGATCGCATACATTTGCGCATGATTAGTGTACGATTGAATCGAGGGCGCCACACCGACTTCGGGCGCCACCGCCTCATGGCCCCCTGCATCGATCGCTGATTCTTCTTCCCAAAATCATAAATATTCCAAAAAATCTTCACGCTTTTATCCCGCTTTGGACTCGCTTTGATATGGGTTTTCAATAAACAAAAAACATGCAATGCACAGTGAACTGCACTGGCAATCGGATGAATATGTTAGTCCCAAAACTAGTATAAAAGTTGCCAAAAGTATATGGAAGTTGTATAATATTGGCATGGAACAATAAAAATTATAGATATGACGGAGACGATCGGCATCCCCAAGCTTAATTCCTGCTCGTCCCTAGTAGGTAAATGATAAAAAGATAATTTTTGATGTGGAATGCTACCTAGCATAATCTTGATCATATATCTAATCATGGCATGAATATTAAGACACGAGTGATTCAAAGAAATAGTCTATCATTTGACATAAAACAATAATACTTCAAGCCTACTAATAAAGAAATCATGTCTTTCAAAATAACATGGCCAAATAAAGTTATCCCTACAAAATCATATAGTCTGGTTATGCTCCATCTTCACCACACAAAATATTCACATCATGCACAACCCTCGATGACAAGCCGAGCAATTGGTTCATACTTTTAACGCTTTCAGCTTTTTTCAACCCTCACGCAATACATGAGCGCAAACCATGGACATAGCACTATAGGTGGAATAGAATATGATGAT